>JAQFYZ010004196.1:0-11598 GCA_034695085.1 Cylindroiulus punctatus | reverse complement strand
AAGGTTTACCTACATAAAATGGAAAAAACTTCTTCCGTACGTGGGCAAAAATTACAAGTGTGAATGCACCATAACACTACACAAGTTGTAAAGTGCAGATAGTAAATTCTTGTTTTGTACAAATTTTGTTTAATAGAATTATACATGCATTTATATGCACTCAATAAATTTAACATCATTGCCTTTGCCTTCATTTAAATATGAAAATCTGAGGCATCATGGACTTCTCAACCTTAACTGAATAACATCAATATTCTTACTTGTACAGGTGAACACCAAGCGACTGCCATATTTTCCCCAAACAAAACGTATGCAAAATAATATACAAAGGGTGTACCAAAAGTAAAAATAAAAAGGGCGGTATCCAGTTATTAAGTACAATATGAATAAATTACACATTTGTGCAATCCCCCGAATCGTTAGAGATTCCGGGTTTTTCCCTACTGAGAAATGAGAATTTCACGTGACCTTATAATTAACCCTTGGGGTTAGTTACAGTTTTATCACTGCAGTTCCTCGACATAAGTGGCTGGAAAAATCCCAACCACTCCGTTCAATTCTCCATGCCACCAGCCATCCTCGAGTTTGTCGTACACTGTGATGACATCACCTTCAGGAAAAATTACGAATTAGGCGTTTGTTCATGCTAAGACTCCATGGCTGGAAAGCAGTCTGCCAAAACTGACCTGGTCGAATAGTTAATTCGTCGTACATATTCGCTTCATAATCGTACAATGCTTTGCAAAGTGACAGCTGCCTTTTAATTCCAGGAACAAGCGTTACCGTCGTAGGAGTATTCGAGTATGACGAGCTCTCGTGGCTCGATAAACTAAATTCGTCTGTAAAAGTTTGAGCAAACAGTTATTCACCAGATACAGATTGATCGTGTAACTTGCCTTCATGGAAGTTTCTTACCATAATTATCTGGCGAATGAGACGTTCCATCTGCTGATCCACGATCTAATATATTATCAACCACATCCCAGTTTTGATCCGAGGACTTGTCCAGCCTAACCCATGAGGGAACTTTTAATATTGTCTGTACTTGTCCCTGTTGAAAGCATGATATTTAGGTTAGGCTCCCAAAAAAGTTATAAGTTATGTGCTAATTAACCAATCTTACCTGTTTGTCTTTGTGTTGCTCAATGCTCCTACTTAAAGGATGAACAGGTTTTGTCCTTCCTTCTAAATCTGACAAACAACAGTGCAGTTTGTACCTCGTAGCTTCGTAATAGGCAAGCATGGCCCTCATCTAAAGAGAAAGTCATTCTTTAATATCTTTCCCACTTCAATTTTGTTTTCTGTACAATTTTAGGTCCCGTAATTACGTTATCCTTACATGCTGTAGTTTTTCTTGAACATCATTTTGAGCATCTTGGTCCCCGAAAGTTGGCGTCTCTTGAAATACGCGGGCCAGATTTTCCACGCCTTGTTTTCCTCTCCTTTCCCTCTCGATGTCGTGTTTTATTAATAACATAAATTTCTCAAGCGCTTCTCTCCGCCTTTCTTTATTCATTACATTGCTCATATCTTCTGCCTATTAATTTGCAGAGCAATGAAATAAAACTATTAGCTTTGCACTTGGATGTTGGGCAAGTAAAGCTGGTAATATCACTCACATAGAAATCTGGCAGCATCTGTTCTGAAACACAGTGGTGCGCTCCTTTCTGTGTGATAACAGTTTGGATGTCCGCACCAACGTCGACACAGTTAATGGCATCATTCAATCTATCACTACTCTGTAAAAAAAAAATTCAAAAGTTACAACAAGCTCACAATTTCTAGAAAAATCACTGCAGCTGTTGAACAAAAAATACCTGAATCATCCTTGGACCCACATTCGACCAATTTGTACAGTACTTCCTGAGCACTTCCTGCATGTGTAATAGCCTCTCCTCTTCTAAAGACTGGAAATGAGCGCATCCTTTAACCACTGTAGATTCCCACTCCAGTCTTGCTCGTTCAGCTGCCACACACACTGTGTAATATTCATAGTCTGCTTTTTTAACTATCTCTTCAGTTTTTCGCCTTTTAGCTTCCAACTAAAAATAAAAGTTCAAGATTAATTTCTTGATCACACACGATTACGATGTCTTTCTCCACATTGTATTATCTTGTGAAGTTGTGACAGATTTTACCACACATAAGAAGTAACAACTATCATAAAAGATTAAAACTGCTTTCTGTTGTAGAAGTTAGTTAGGGGAAATTGAAACTTGGATCAGCTGAAACTGGTTTTGTGAATAATCTGGTTTGCAGATATCAAAGATTTGTGTTAATTTTTTTTCGGTGTAGTTCCTGATTTATCCATTACATAACTTACACACAAATTCCAAAATAATTTGTGCATCAGATTTATAAAATTGACCATCTTATTGAAAATATGTCTAGACAAGAAAAGCTTCTGCCCTAACCAGGTTTTTGCCCAAAATTTAATGAATTGCACATCAAATTTATGCATGTGTCAGTTGATGGAAATTTGGGTTAGCAAGATAATTAAATATTTACGAGCAAAACTACTAATAAAAGGCACTGTGTCCAGTCGGCGTTTAATTAAAAGTAATAAAAACTTGCTTTTCCTGGTTAATTAAATCAACGCAGTTGATGAATCAGTCCAACCCTCGAGTTACAAACTTAAAGTTAACCTTAAACTTGTCAGCTTGCGTGATAATTTATTCCTTACCTTGGCAGTGTCCTTGTCAGACACAATTTTTCCTCTTCCAACTTTGGCATCAAGCAACTGTTCTTGCATGCGTTCATTTTCTTTTGCAGAAATGTAGCAGTTCTTTTTTGCCTAAAATATTACAAGTATAAAAATCGTCGTTATTCAATTAATTTACAGTTTAGACATCAAATTTATGAGATGAAACCCAACTTTTTGCATTATAAATGCATTCTTATTTGCAATTGTTTAATTAAGTTTGCTGAAACCAAATATTGCAGCAGAGTTCCATATCAAAGTGACAGTTTTCCCATTTTTTATTTAAGTCCTACAAGCATCAAAATTAGGCTAAGCTTCACCCCAATGAAGTCCATCTTGATTACCGCCAATAAGCTATGCAGAAGAATGTGCCTGATACCATTCCTTCATTATGTTCAACCCATTTATAATTATTTCAATTATATGGGACAAGCACATACGGTTTTCTTTGTAACCCAGTTAAGATTATTAGTGGCATTCAATACCATCACCTGATATGCACATTTGAACGTTGAAATACAATTACTAGACTAGTAAATAAATGAGCAAACCTTGTTTTCAGCTATTCGCAAATCGTTGAGCATTTTCGCTACTTTATCAACAGTGCCCTCAACCTATAATTACTTACAAATTAATGGATGCCAAACACACAAAAACTGTAGTTAAAATCAATCTACCGTAGTTAATCAGTTTTTATAATTACCGTTTTACGAGCTTTGTGTTGGGAGTCCATTAGAAGCCTTAATGGTTTGACTATGTCTTCAACCAAAGCTAATGCTAAGGATCTGAGGGGAAAAAGATTAAATCCTCAATAATTAGATTCATCATAACTATTTTAAAAACTATCAAGATTATATTTTTTCGTATTTTTACTATTTTTCAGTAAAAACAATGAAAAATTGGTTTGGGTTTGTGGTACCACACATAAAGAGACATTTTGAACTAATTGCTTATTATAATGTTAAAAAATATTTTTTCCAACTATGTAAACAAGCAAAAAAATGTGCTTACTTGTGAAGCTCCCCTTCTGTTTCAAGTTCAGCCGCCACCACTTGGTACGCTTGGGCCAATGTGCTAATTAAAGTTAATGAGGTCCCTTTATCAAGGCCATCTTGTAATATAGTATGAGCATTTTTAAGTAATACTTTAGCTACAAAACCTACCCTACTGAATCTCTGGCAATGCGTGCTGTCTTGTTAGATAATTTTCCCAAGCCTTTCGCATACAAAGCTTCAAGTTCTGACCTGTACAGAATAACAAATTTAGTGTTTCTTCAACAGTTTTCTGAAAACATTCACGAGCCTATTATGCAAGAAATTACCTTTCCTGCAAAATATTTGCAATATCCTTGCACACATCCCCGCCATGTTTGATGTACCTTCTCAGTTCTTCAAAACCAACGCTCCCCTGTGAAGAAAAACAATCAAATGTTAAGGTGACCATTGTTTTAAACCGGAAATGCTGGACAAACTGTTGTATTTAACCTTTGTTTTACTAGAAACAAACAAATAGAACATATCGAGACGTCTTGAAACTCGGAAATACAACTAACTTCACTTGCACCTGATTTCACCAAAATAAAAATAATTCCCCCATAGGAGGATCAGGATATTTTAGGGTTGGGTTGCCTTTTCAATGGTGGATGGAGGCCACCCACCCATACGTGGGTCTATACATATTTGAATTAGTCAGAAAGTGCGGTTTGGGTATAATTTTCTGTAGTTTGGGAAAACATTTCCTCGAGCTTCGCCTTGCTAATGTGCACCCATCAAATGTGTAACAAAAGCAAATTCCACCTTCTTTATGTGTGCTATTCTCTTCCCTGCGAATTATTTCAGAAGCAAAATAAATGCCACATCCTTGACAAAAGCCAGGAGGATCCAACAATAGGCTTGATGAGGGAAAACATTCTTTGGGAAGGTCAATGGATCTATTTTGGCAAGAAAATACAGCAAAATGTGTTGACGCTCACTGCATCGATCAACACCAGCGTTCATTTTCTCGAAATCCGACGAGTGGAAGTCTTAATTATTAAATTATATCAACGTGTAGTTTTATAAAATTATCAACATCAGTGTCAAATTGATTAATTTTGGTAAATGCATTGCAGTATAGTGTAGCAAACTGGCTAAATTTTATATACATATACCGTACATGTACATCAAAAGTTCATTAAATTCTGTAAAAATCTGAATATATATCGAATCAAGAATAAGGATGTATGTTCGGACTAAGAACCAATTTGATGAGGTGAGGAGAAACATATTTCGAAAAATTGGACGCCATTTTGTTAAAGATGGCCGCCTTGTAGTAATGCAAAGCTTTCGACTGATAAGTCAACACGTACTTCCTAAAACGATCATTGGTAGATCACTTACAACTTTCTTTCATCATCAAATTTAATTTCCTGTAGAAGATTTACATTTTTCCAGCATTTTTTGCAGACCATGTGCATGGATGTGATCATGTCATTTTGCCCACTGCAGGAAGAGAAAGTGACGACATAAAAGCCGGATTGAATTATCAGAAACCAGAACAAAGGGTCCTTTGTGACCATGTTCCGGCTGATGTCAAACGCGTGTTTCATTTCAGAGTGTATTCATTAAAAAACGGATAAACATAGTGGATAAACTCTTACTATCGTATAGCGACCTAAGCCTACGCTCCACCTCAAACCTAGCCACAGTCGATTGTAAATTTGCAATGCTCTATTAATTTGAGTTTCTAATTCAATTTGCAGACTCACCATTTAGCCGGTCGGTTCCATGTGACGTATTAGTTAGGTCAGTGCACAATGGGAGCGAATGGGGGAATTACAATTGAAAAATCAAATAAATTGCTCCAGCCCCTGATGGATCTGGGATTATATGAACTCGCATTTTCATTATGGCTGACATGGCGTGCGAATGCCAAAAATCGCACCGATATACGACATTGAAACACAAATAAATCTCACAAGTGGTGGCCTATAAGAACTTGGCATTAAAATGAATGTGAAGAAAAGATTTCGAGCCTCAAATCTATATGAAATGCAAAAAGTTTGCCATTGTGTTTTTCCGAATTTTATTCCATTTTATTCGTTGCTATTAAAACCTGTCAATAAATATGAAGAATATTGACAGTAAAATAAGTAAAAACCGCCATGACTCATTTTTTGAGGCTTTCGTTATAATTCGTGTGTACACAAACACAATTAAAAGGTTTAATGGAGGCATATAATAATTGTAAAAGGGTGAAGATAAGCGCAGAATTGTTCCGCTTTGTAATCGTTTGTACTGTACGTAATCTCTTAACATTAAACTTAAACGGCGCCACTTCCGGTTTCACTTCCGTGCAATTTGATTAATAATCATGGTTTTAATAGTCATGTTGCGTGCTTAATGCAACTAGTGACTAATTTCAGAATCAAAATTTACGATTGAGTGAAACGTACATGCTTTTTCAAAATGGTCATATTGATAACAAACAAGTTTGACGAAGTTACTTTTTGCATCTGACAACATTTGCTCGGATTACAACTACAAGTCACTTGAATGCTAGAAGTCGAAGCACACCATGTATATGTGACGTCACTGCGACCGTGCTGCCCTGCTCCAACACGTGTCTTGTCACTGACGAGCAAAGTTTTGAACTCTTTTGCCATTTTTAGGTTACTCGGTGACAGTCACACTTCAGTTGCCGATGAATGTTTATATGCTCAAATAACTGAATTAGTGCAAACCAGCTCATCCGACGCGGAAGATGACACGATCCATAAATTGTCATATTAGAAGAAAAACAAGTTGCATGAAATATATTCCGCATTGCCGGAATCGCACGTAATGGCAAAAGAACAAACCGGAAACCACGTTCAGTGTATGACGTTTTAATGATCCCTGCCAAATTAGAGGAATTAATTAAGGTGCTATCTCGTTCTGGTTTGCAAATCCTGTTCAACCAGGCAAAAACCACTCGTGCGAATTTGCATCATGGAACTGCTGAAAATCGAGTAGCAATTAGTAGTTTTTGCATCTAATATATAGGTCCATTTCCAGTTTGTAATGCACTTCAGGATCTATAGCGTCATCTGCAGATGTGGAGTACTTGTATTCTGAGCAACTACTAGTCAGGCAAGATTTCCTACACAAAAAGGACGTAAAATGAGTTTTGAAACTGGTCTATCGTGGTAATTTGATGATATGCATATTTTCATCAGTATTATCAATGCACAACTATATACTTCCCGTGCATAGTGTCAGAATATCGTTTTGAGTTTCTAATTATTCTTGTAAAACAGTGTACATGTATAATATGCAAGTAGATGTATACATGCTATTTAAAACATCCGTGAAATTGGATATTTTCTGCTCCAATTTCAATGCGCAAGCCATTTTGGAAACCTTTCAAAAGCTCATTCATTGTAGTTTGATTGAATATTTCGATGAAAAGGCTTTCATTTTTGTTGTATTATCATTGACCTGGAATATAACTTCGAGTCTTCGAACAAGTTTTCTTCTTCGAATCTGTCCTGAAAGCAGTGAAAGTACGAATGCATACACTGTACCGGTATACTGTGCAAACAAACTTTGTGCTTAATAAATTGTTAAGCTTTTTACTAATGAGTTGTTAAGATATTTAGCAGACCTCGACTACTCACATAAATACCATGAGACCACAATGTATAGGTAAAGCTGCACTATACAGATGACCTCATTTAGGCAAGCAAATACTGTATTCCGCATCCCAATACTTGTGTAACCAACTTATTGTCGCCATGATGTTTCCTTGATAATAAAAGGATGCAGCACATATAAGATGAACGTTGATAACATTCCATAAACCGTTGCCCAACATTAGTCGCGATAAAAGATGGAATGAATTTGAAGAGGCCACAGCTGAGATGAAAGCTCTCCTCTCATATATGATAATTATTATGAGATTACAATGTACATTATCAGTAAAAGCAATGTCCGATTAATGGCGACTAATAGGCAATTTCTCCGGTTTTTCAGGTTCAAGAAGGGCATTCTACTTGTGACGAATCAACAATGGTATCTGTGATTACATCCGATTAAACTGCCATTGTGATAGAGACATTTCCATAAAACTAAAAAAATAAAAGAATGGTTTCCTTGTTGAATTTGTGCAGTCATTGCCCAACCAGCACTTCCCCTCAACTCGTTGGAGGACCTCATGAATGGTCGTAGGCTTTCTCCAAATCGTTTTCCCAAAGTTGCCAGACCATGCTCAAGGCAAATAACGAAAATAAAATCACAAACATTGGATTATATACAGAGTGCATGGTACGGCACGCCCAATTGCTCTCACTAATGATACCGCCATGCATGCACTAATGACGAGCCTACTGGAATGATTTCAAAGCATTCGAATTAGACTAAATTGAAACATTAACGAAACATGCCCTTTCGTTTTTTCCAATTTGAAGTCTGCATCCGAATCCGTTCGGTCAACAACCCTAAATGGCATACCAATGAAATTTCAAGGGTATGCCATTTAATGCTCACACAAGCGTGGACCATTAATGGATGACGGAAATCAAGGCGTGCCGTTTATTAGTTTCGGTTGCTCAGCCAATCCTGGCGCAATTACATAACTTCTCAAATAGTTTTATTGTGCTTCCTGTTCTGGTTTTCAATCCCTTCATTGTATAGAATATTTCCGATTCTATGGCCCATGGATATCCTCGACCTCGAAAACCTTACATTTTTAGAAATTATACAAAAAATTATGTATGGACCACTGGTAAAGACATGACACCATGACACCATGTGCACGTTCATCGCGTTACTGCGCATGCGCACTAATTGGCGCGACCAGGTCTTTCACCACAAATTATGTTTGGGTAGTCAACCTATCATGAGCGACATTATCATATTGCATCTCACTGCGATGCAGTGGATTACGATCCAACCCTCGTATTTTGTCATAGCCTATTATTGTCATCCTGAAAGGCTATTTTTTGAAAAGTTAAACGAGATACCGGTATATGTTGGATTTGTGCAAAAACGTACAGCAAACAAAACCTTGTTTGCCAATTTTCGTGACGTATGTTTACTGGCATGCAATCAAAATCAAGCACCAACCTTGCATTGGGATGGCTTATCAAAGCAATCTAAATTATAACCAAATGAGTGCATAAACAATGTATCGCACCATTAAGCAAACAATAGGACTTTCATCGCTTTCGTAGGCGAAGCCGCTTAGGAAGAATGTTTGCAGAGCATGACAAGCATAAGACCAACCTTAATTTGAAGGAAATTCGCGCAATAATATAACGTAATTATGATTTCCGAGAGCCAACCACACTGGAAACTTATTTAAGGTTATCAATCACGTCGAGTTACATCTATGTCTTGTCCAAATTGAGGGATCGTTCAAATGTCATCACATTGTTGATTATGACAATGGCATCATCATTAACCATTTTCGTCATAATTCCCTTCATAAAATGATGACATAATACTTAAACGTCCCACTATAGCAGCATGTGTTGCAATGGTTTTGGTCCATCCTTTTATAGTTGATCATACAATTTCTTGTTTCTCAAAACAAATTAATCAAAATCCAGTGCTGACTGACGTTATAAATTACCAGTAAGTAGCACGACTTATTGATTAATGTTGGCATTGCCCCGATTCAAGCTCTTGAGACGGTCTGATGGCTTTATCCGTCATGTTTTGCAACAACAAGGTGAAGGAACATCACAAGCAATTATGTTTCAGTACGCCACTGTACGTGCAAGCACAAACCAAGCTCGAACATTCAGATGACAGCTTTCTGTGTCAGACCACCCGTCCCTGTCATGAATTAAATATCACGGAGTCCTTGACCATCATCCCAGATTTTCTGAGTAAGTTTCTTACGTGTTGGAGTGAGTAAATTTCGCATGAATCACTGGCAAGTCAGTGCACCACTGGCACTCCTCGCAGCACTCCTGCAATGTCACCAGGTCTGATGGTGACGAACCTTACCTCAATAATTCTGGGGTCGACCTCCAAGAAATCCAGCGATTCCAGGGCACTTCGAACCGACTTGGTGAAGGCGGCCACATTGGGCCTGACAATTTCACGAAATCCACAAGATGTTATTTTGTTTTCCTTGTAGTCTGCAGCGGCGGAGGCCACGGAGGGCTCGTCGTGGGTGTCAGGCAACACATCTCCCATTGCAATGACCGTCCTGTGTATCCTCTTCAAAACAAGTTGTTGCCGCCCAGAACAGGTAATTGAGCAACAGCCTCAACAGGTGACTTGGGCCCAAGGCCTTTGCTGGAAAATACCTTCTTGGCCCATGAACCAGGGCATAAAGTGACCAAAGAGGGACTGTTCCATTCCGGCACTTATCTGCAGATGCAGGTAGATGAAGGTTCCAAACTGGACTGCAGTAGACGTTGTTGGCTCTGTGCTAGTTTCTGTCACTGCATGCTGTATATGGCGTCGACACACAGGAACAGGATGGCGTTGCTGCGAAATTCAACGCATCCCCTCCAACTGCAACTGAAGAAATTAGGCGTTCCACTTAGCGTCGTTTAGCGCAATCAAATGCCGATCAGCTGACAACATCTCTGATTGTTCAACGAAAATGCTGAGGAATTTTAAGTCCAAGCACGAGCACGGATTCACAGGATGAGAGAGGAATTATTATTTTTTGTCGAAAGTGGGTGGGCAACTTGCATCAATTTGTTGGCTTGGCGTCAGGCCAACATCCACTCCCAATTGGCGTTGTCGAATGGAAACTTTCGGATTTGTGCAACACTTTACAAGCAGAAATAAGTGTTTTGGCGGGAAATATCCGACCAGGAAGCTAATAATTTCCGCTCTGTGCCATATGTGGCATTCACATGTGGACGACCAATTCCACAGTGTTAGCTATCATAATGTCATCAATTCGTGCAGTGTTGTTTGGACCAGGCTGGCTGATGTACTTAAAAACATCAAAAAAATATCTCTTGTATAAGTCGTCAAACATTCCAGGGCCCTATACCATAAAAACGTACAAGTTACAGGTATGGTCTGGGGAAAAAATATAATGGCAATAGGGCCTATTGATATTCTGATACTTACAAACATCACTTGCAAGTTGGCAAACATGCCCGGTTTGTCACGAAAAACCGTTCGCTGGTAACCCGAGAGAAACCTTGACGAAAAGTTTGTCAAAAACTTCTGCCAAATTTGGCCCAAAATATGGGTCTGGCAGGGCGCAGCAGGAGCCGTCAGCAATTTTTAGCATCTCCCCACGAAATTGCCGGTAACGATGACAAATATAGGCGAACTATAAAAAGAAGTTAGCCTACAAATTTTTATATACTGTACATATATGCCGAAAACGGCCTCTGGCGAAATGTAATTAGCGCTGCAAAAATGGCCGTTGACACCGCTCCAGATACATGCGATTTGAATCGTGTATGAGCTGCATCCCAAAATTCGTCCCAGTCACCTAGGTTCAACAATCAGGACAGATCGATCAGGGATCCATGGTCGATTCACCAGATGGTGCCCAGGTGGGGGGTCTGCAGAATGCGCAGACACCAAAAGTTGAGATTGTTTGGTGGAAACAGCCATGAACAATTTATAGCCTTACCACACGCGTCTGGAGAAGCTGAGAAAACAACAATGCCAGTCAGTGATTGCTTTGAGTGCTACTGGAAGGCTCCAGTTTCTTCACCATAGCGGTTTGCCCATATCAACAATGAAAGTGAGCTTCTCCTAATTGCACGTGAACTGACAGTGATTGCAATTGCATACTGTCAAATGCACCCAACTAAGATGGAGTTTCATTGGGTTTGGATATGATAAACACAAAGGATAAATTCTCGTCTATACCATAGTAGAAATACGAACTGATGGAACTGAAGGACAGCCAATCAGAGAGGTGTCGCTTATCGATTAGGGATTCCTGGT
>JAQFYZ010004195.1:0-11602 GCA_034695085.1 Cylindroiulus punctatus | reverse complement strand
AGGGACATATTGTTGAGACCTCCTTTTTTAATAAAGTATTTTGTTTAACCTTCTAGCATATTCTTCTGTTTTTTTTAACTAAAGCATGGTGTTTAAAAAAGTTTTTTTTTATATTTTATATTATTTAATTGTTCAATAATGAAGGGTATAATTCGCCGAAAAAGGAAGAACATGTTGCACTAGTGGACGACACATTCTACAAGGTAGGCAGGATTTTGAGCGTCTTTATTTATTTATTAAAGCGAACGGACGGAAAAAATTTTGCATGGTTTTGCACGTGGAAATATTATGCAGGGTGTCCGAAAATTACCTCGCATTTTCAATGGCCCTTTCGATCAGAGGTTTTCCTTGGGCTTTGCTTGCAACTTCAGTAGGTACACGCGACCCTAAGACAACTTTCAAACCAGTGAATGTACTGTATTTAAGCCAAACGATGGGGAAACCCAATAGCACCGACTAAGTGTGGCACTGATTTGTTATGGGGGGGGGGGGGCCGCGCCTCCCCCGTGGCTATTTTGGCCGAAGACTTCACACCTGTCCACCGGGGTTCCCCGGCGAAATCGGTCATAAAACCGGCGAAACGGGAGCCTATCGCGACGCGATCGTTGCCGGGGATCCGAGCCCCCGATTCCCATGGCGCGTCCCCCTCGTTTTGGGCAGCGAAATCGCAATTATTTTCATCAGGTGTTTAATTGCGTTCGCGGTCAGCCCCTGGACGCGACGTGACGAGATTGCGAGTCGCCCCTCGCCCGAAAACGGTTGACATTTATGGGGCTCATTACAAGCTCTTAAATAAGCGTTTAATGAGATTGGTTAGGCAACTCATTAAGCCCGCTTTTGTTTGCGCTCGTTCCTATCCAGATAAATAATCGGCGGCCCTGCATCAAAAGACTTTCCCACAGCAGGGCGCGGGGGACGCCCAGAAACTCCGGGAATGTAAACACGGGGCCTGGAGTATATTGGGAGTGTGCAACGCCACTGGTGGCGCTGCAGTCAGCCACTTTCATGGCCGCGAGAGTAGGAGAAAAGCCTCAAATTACTATTTTAACGGTTTTGACTAACTCCGTGGTACACTATACTACTCTTTGTTGGTATTTGAAGCATTCTGGATTTATTTTTGGGCCACGAATCTGAGTTTATCGAACTTCGCCATGTTATTTGATGAAAGTATCCTACTTTCATGGGAGCTTACTCGACTGCCACTAGATGGCGACCCTTTCGCTGCACACTCCCAATACCACGGCCTGCTAAAAAACCAGCCCTTTGCTCCAACTATGATTCGGTTTCATCAGCGCAAAACGTAGTAAGCGACATTGGAGGCACAGACGAGTACTTTTTGGACATTTTATTATAATGCTCTCGATCCACCTTCTCGGCTATATTTTCATGATCTATGCTCTTACCGTCTCACTAATCGGGTTTTTGTTAATTTTGCGAGTTCAGAAATCAACCACTACAGGGTTCCCACCGAAAATCAATTTTAAACTTTCCTGACTTTAATAAGTTTAAAAGAAATTGCCCTGACTATTAAAAATGCGAAAACGTGACATATGTAAAAATGATACATTTATTGTTCATTGTTTACAAACATGAGGTGAAGATAAACTTCAATAAGGAACCAGCAACAGAGCACACAAAAAAGCACTCGTGAGTGCTTCTAATATCGCCTTATTATGTTTAGTGCTGATGGAACATAATCGTAATTGGAGTAAAAGGCACGTCTCATATTGCCATCAATAAATTAAAAGGTGTAATTCAAGACTTTAAGAATAGTACCTGGCAATGGTGGACGAATAATTCTGCACGATAAAAAATAAATTTCGCATTGTATTAATTTGTTAACTCCAAATCGTGTGAAGAATTTTTTGCATACCCTAGCTTTCAAATAGCTTTAATAGTACATGTGTACATCCTGCAGTTATGCATGGGGCCCATATACTTATGCATGATGCTGAGCTTAAATCAATGACTATTGGCACCAGTTTTAGACAACATTCTCGCCTCATTAATATAAGCATTTGCAACTTGCATCTATGCCGGTACAAGGTAATAAGAATAATTTACAGGCATACTGCACAGGGATCTTTTAGATCAGAAAAGCACTTGAGAGCCACACATTTGACAAAACAAATAGTGGTTTTTGTGACCTTAACCAACATTTCGACATGGTGACTTCGTTGACCACGTTTGGTAACCCTATACCGTTTATGAACGGCCCATCGTTATCAGTGCTAGCGTTCCGAAAACAAAACGATCCTCCCCACCCCCTCCTTAGAGATCAGGTCGAATTAAATCGACGGAAAATTAAACGGCGATTAAAAATCAGAGACCCGTTTTGGGGAAACTACACGAGTTCGGACACGACGTTCCTTGCACCGATTGCGCCTTGATAACGTCGTAATTTGACACCTGGGCAGCCCCAAATCCTTTATTATTTTTATATTTAGTCGTTATTTTTTGTTCGTCGAGGCGGACATCGCATGAGAAAGTCGAAAACGGTTGCCACCCTGCGGCCACATTGTTTTAATAGTCCCACTGTTTGCTCATGAGCCGTTTTTTTGGGAGGGGGGTTAAGGGGCGCATAAAAATGATTAAGCGATGAGTGATTCGCTGCTTCGGGCTGATTTTTGGGATTGTTTTCGACCGAAATGTGGCGAGGCGGTTACGGGGCCTTTCCAAATCGTGGGAACCATACATTCTACCTGCATGCATTGGCTCCAAAAATGGAGAAATCCTGAAGACTAGCAGCCGCGCAATGGTGACCTTTGACCTGTGCAGCTAGCACGCATACGACTGATACCGAGGGCGCCCGAAAATTCAGTGTATCTAAAATGTCAAAAATGGTACAAATCGGAATTCTATACATGTCAATACGCAGTATCTACCGTGTTACCACCTAAAATTGTGCTGCATTTAAGAATAACAACACTTTTCTAGAACTTATTTTCAAAAAAATAACCTTTCACCAGAAATCTACATGTTATGCTTCCATTAGGGACGGCTAACAATTTCCACGCGTGTCAAAATGAGAGATAACCAAATCCAGCCTGCGAGTGCATGAAATTAGCATTGGCAACGTGAACAGCCCATAAATTATACATTGTGCATTCACTATATCAGAAATTCTTAATACGTTCTTTAAAGTTTGTAATTGGGTGAGTAATTTATGGCCACTGTATCTCTGAATCCGAAGGTGTACAACATAATCAACATTCCTGTTGCAGGTCGACGCAGGTAGGAAGCCAATAAAATTGACATGGAAGTTTTTTTGTGAAGGCTAGAGTACACACCGACCGTACACACATCGTTTACTGATTTGAACAGTGACACAACTGAAAAAATGTCAACTTCCGGCTTAAGGCAGAGTTTACATTAAGCTTATCTTTAGAAAAAAACAACCCATCTTGAAGCTCATACAGCTGTAGTTTTGGAGATTTGTCACCTCTGAAACAGTGGTATGACAAAACGACTGAAAATTTGCTTGTTTTGTACATTTGAATTTGAGTTGTGTAACTGTTGAACCAAAAAAAAAACACCTGTATTTTTCAGTCTCACTCAAAATGGGCAACTTGATATTGCTTGATTTTAGCACACAATGATTGAAGCCTTAAGGATATACATGTACAGTGTATGTATGCAAACACAGATAAACGCAATAGCCTTTAATAATTGCAAGAACAAATGCTACTAAGGGCGCCCTATGTCAACTCGTTTGTCTTGAGGAGCGTTACTATGAATCTTACAAAGATACAATATGCAATACGTTAGCATGTATAGCCTTTTATACCCCGATTAAATTACAGCTGCGGATAGAGATTGTTAGCAGAATCTCGGTTCATTAGTTCCTATTCATTCACTGCAAGATGGAATCGAGATTCTGCTCCCATGGATCTCACTCAATCCGCCGTTGCAATGGAATCAGGGTATTATTATAGCAGATTTTTCATATATTATGGCCGATATTGTCGGTATTATCATAGCCGACAATTTTCAGGTGTGTGGTATTATGGGGTGGGAGCACCTCTAGGGCTCCTCTCATAAATAAGAAATCTTTCAGCCTTGTGAAACCAGCCCTCCCCAGACTTTGAAACCACATAATGCAACACGACTAAACCGACTTACATGTACAGTACACGTTTAAAGGCCGCATGGAAACGCCATGTCTATATTATCCACGTCAAGCACCTATATATGCATGCAAGCAACAGACCTCCGTCTGTTTTACTGTTCGTTTACAGCAGGGATCACCTTAAAGCCCATCGAAAGTGTGTTGTGCCTTTGTGGACACCCTGCACAAAATTGCGAACCACAATTTCTCCTTTTCTGATCAACGTATTAGAATATTGTTTTGTAAACATTAAGAGGGACTTGCGTTTTATTGGACGTGCTCTTGACAACTTAATTGCGGAAATGCATATATTTAATAATATTAATAACGATAATTCTACGTTTGACTTTTTATTTGACTTTATGAGGGATAGATGGCAGCACCTACCGTCTGAATGGGAATATAAGAGATCTAGAATTTGAAAAAATTCTAAAAACGAAATGTCTTAATTTTATGTATCACAGGAACTTACTATCAATATAAACATTGAATTAAAACATTTCATTTGAAATTATCATATCTGTCCAAAATTATGAAAATCGAATTGCAAAAAAATCACTTTCAATGGGTCTTAAACATGTACAGTATATTTGAGTGAAATATTATATTTCATATTTAAAACTCATATTTTCCGCCTTTAAGGCTGATCGAAAGGGCCATTGAAAATGCGTAGTAATTTTCGGACACCCTGCATAATATTTCCACCATACAAAACCATGCAAAATTTGTTCCGTCCGTTCGCTTTAATAAATAAATTAAGATACTAAAAATCTTGCCTACCTTGTAGAATGTGTCGTCCACTAGTGACACATTTTTTTCCTTTTTCGGCGAATTTTTCGGCGAATTGAACAAATTAAATAAAAATTGTAAAAATTCACTTATGCAAAGGTCGTCATCAAATGACGCAAAGGTCACGCGTGATTATTTTGATGATGTAAGCGAATTTTCCCCATATGTATTTAATTGTTCAATAATGAAGGGTGTAAGTCGCGGAAAAAGGAACAAAATGTGTCACTAGTGGACGACACATTCTATAAGGTAGGCAAGATTTTGAGCGTCTTTATTTATTTATTAAAGCAAACGTATACGGAACAAATTTTGCATGGTTTTGCACGGTGGAAATATTATGCAGGGTGTCCGAAAATTACCACGCATTTTCATTCGACAGCTCGACCACAAGCGTATAATCGTTCGGTTAACCTTACTTGACGATTTCCACCACCAAAAACAAACTAGCCTTTTGTTTTTTGAAGGAAGAAGATTTCAAACGCGACGCTCGCATTCGAAATTACGCAAATGAGCCAGCCGCCAGGAAATAATGGACGTCGAAAAACCGAATTTCGCAACTTTTTAGCGCTTCCACTTTGTCACACGATAACCGTGTGTGTTCTCGAACACTTGTTGAACAAATATGCAACAAATCTGGGCGTCATTTACCTTATTTCCGTTTACAAAGCGAACTTTTTCATCGGTGCGAACTGGCAGTTTGACGAGGTCAATTCATGGAACGTCTGGACGAGAATCACGAGACCATCGAGATTTCGCGAGACTTGCGAAGCAGGCGGCCATGTTGGGACACTTTCACACTCTTTTCCGCCCTGTCACAGCATTTATTGATGACCATTATTACATTGTTAATTATTACCTGCAGGAGCTCAGATTGGCGCAACGCGATGGTTGCATGTTAATCGCTAATTAGACGAGTAAATTACGAAGGTTGCCTATTATGCGTAAACTCCATTTCTCGCACACAGGCCATGGCACACTGAGTTACCATAAATATACAGTGTACTGTATGATAAACTAGAACGTGCCATATAACTATGCAGATTGTACATGTAATTGCTGTAGGCCAGGGTAAGTGTACAGTAGCAATGTAACCCTTTTTGTTGGGGAGTGGTAGTGCGCACTTGACTTGTACTGCGATTAGATGCAGACAAGTACAGTACATTTACATGTATCGATAGATTGAAGTTACATTAGTTCTCTGACTACAAGCTCGTGTTTCTGAGGGCTCCCGCAGCTGTGGCGTCTTGGGAGTTCCCACCTCCAAGTCTGGGGGACCTCAGAGGTCCTTCACCACATCATGCAAATGATCTAAGTTGTCCAATCCAGCAATAATATGGAATAATTAAAAGCTCAAATAGGAGCAAATGCAGATTAGGGCCCCCTAAAGCATGAGCGCTAGGTGGGCACCTTGAAGGAAATTTTGCAGTTTAGAGCATCCTCTAGTTTGGTGTTTGGTGTATAGTATATCACAAATACAGTATTGTAACGTATGTCCCAGGTTTCAAATTGTTCATTATCACGTAATTAAAATTTGGTATTTTGAATAGGGGTCCCAAACCGATTTTGATAATTTCCGGATACTGTAATGGTGCCCAGATTAACAGGTGCAGCTTACAACTAAGGATCTGCTGACTTTAATCTATACATGTACATTATATCTATAGAAAAGCAGAATTGATCAAAAGCTATAGACCGGAAATACCGATGCAGCTTCCACGCTAAATAACAAACGTGTTATAGGCCTATAGCAAGATCAACATCTTTCAAAATGAGAAGAACGTTTCATATAACAATTCGACTACCGGAATAAACTGTAGGAAAACTAATTACAGTGTATGCCTAAAATGGAACAAGATTTCGAACGCGACCTTCGCATTCTAAATTATGCAAATGAGCCGCTTGGAAAGAGCGGTTCAAAGGCGACATTGAAAAAACATAATTTCGCGACTTTTCAGCGCTTCCCCCTGATCAAATGACACTCCACGCGTTCTTGATCATCTATTGAACAAATTTTGAACGAACCTGGATGTTATTTACCTGTTTTCGTCAAGAATCGAACTTTTTTCTTCGTTTGGAGCCAACGACTTGACGGGCCTGATTCATGGAATGCCTGGACGAGATTCACGAGACCAACGAGACTTCGCGAGACGTGCCAAGCAGGTGTCCTTTCGCTGAGTGATGCCTGTACACGCAATGCATTTTTTTAAACTTGAAAACGTTCGCTAAAACACAATTTCAACCCAAAATTCGATTTGCTGTATTTTGCTGACATTCGCCAGCAAAGGGCTTACCTCATTGCCCTCAGCGGCTTTCTGCAAACGTAAATAGAGAAATGATGTGACTTTGCGAAGTGGCGGCCATGTTGGGACACTTTCATGTCCGCCCAGCGATAGCGGCATCGATGAATTAATAAATATTTGAGTTGATATTGGTGCAACACGACGGTTGCTAATAGCCAATTAGATGAGGAAAATGACGAAGATTTTTTATTATCGTCATATAAAATGGCATATGATATAGAACGGCCAACACTTCGCCGAAATTCGAAAACAGCATTTTTCGCGCACTGAGTCACCATTTGATAAAACAGAGCGTGTAATTAATTTGCATAATTTAATTGCTGAATCGTATAAAAGCGGCGACAAGACATAAAATAGCAACTGATTCATACCTCTCACGCGTGATTCATTATCTAAGTTTGAATACTCTGGTGTTGAGGTGGAAAAAAACTGGACGCGATAATGACCTTCGGTACATGAACTATCACAATAAGAAAAGAAAAAAATGAAAAATATACAATTTTTGAACGAGTTTTTTTTACAAAAAAACATTTTGTACATGCTTGGGTTCGAATATCACCGGAATTATAATTGCACCAAAATAAAAAATAAAATAAAAAACAACAACATCTAGCGAGTGCAAAACAAGACGCCTTGTTGGGGTTACAAGTAATGGTAAAGTATGGCAAATACCATTAGTGCCATGGTTAGCAACGCACTGGTATTTTCTTTTACCAAACATGTCGATGACGACCACCATGTTTTTTTGTGTAAACAACTTTGCTGGGTTCGAGTCTGTGGCTTGAAAGTTGTCGCATGTTTACAGTTTTCACACCCGGGAGCTACTATAGAATACGCCTACATTGGGAGACCAACGTGGCTTGAAAAATGAGGTGTATTTTCAAGCAAATGGTTTGTTTGGGAATAAACGGAGTATTAAAATTAAGAATTTTAATGGCATTTCTAAAACTATAGGAGTTCTTGCTAAGGAATAGTTTTGGTAAAAAGGTGCCATTTAAATAACGTTGATTTAAAGCGACTAGGAATTATGTCGACAAAGGTGGGTTGTTTGTTATAAAAACGTAAGGCATAGTGTGAACATATTTTTACAATATACGTATATATTTTTTTGAGATATTTAACACTACTAGAGTTCCAGGTAAATTTGCACAAGGCATACATGTAAGTGTTACTGCATGATGATTCAGATAGTTGTTGAGGAGGACAACATTAGTATAAAACAGGCTATTTGTACTAGTAAATTAGTACATTTTTCTGTGAATTTATTCCAGATTTCTGGTACGACAGGTGTAGGTGATCAACGTTGGACGTGCGCAATTTTAGTACATGGTCCAATTCTGTTAGTGATTACCGATGACCTTTATGTCATTGGCAGGCAGTAATCTCAGACACCAAATCTGCCTTACCAGAAATTCGAAACAAAATAACAGAAACGTTCTAATGAACAATTATAGCCATATTGATGCTCTTCTACGTCTTTCAATTGGAACTATTTCTAATTTTAGTATTACGTTGCAACCTGTATTTTGGTTGGTATATGCTACGCTGTCATTATTACCTCTGGCATCACCTTTGACAATCACCCTGTATATTGCATTATTTTGATTTTTCTGCTCAAGCCACTGTAGATGAAACACCTCATTAATACAATATGACGAAGACACTGTTTAGAGGCATTTGAGGCAAACTTGTGAGTCTCAAACCAACTTCTGAAGGACATGTTCAGGGAATATCACCCCTGCATAGCGATCTGGTTTTTAAAGAATCACTTTAATATTACATCATTTCTGATCATTTTTTTTGGAAATTTTGTACAATTTACACCATTTTTGATTATACTAATTTATACAATTCCAGACTATACCAGAAAGTTACAATATTCAACCATTGTGAATAATTTTAAGCATTTCTTGGAAAAATGGGCCAAAATCATGTGGACATATCATGTGGACTTCATGTGGACATAAGGACCACTACCCACACGTACATCGACAAAAAGGCCTTAAAAATCCTTCAAAATGTCCTCTAAAAGCCTAAAAATAATATTTCGTAGGTGAGGCCCTAACTAGCACATAGACCCCAATTGAAAAATTCTTTATAACTGCGGACCCTTACACCGTCGGGTCTGGTGTCACCCAAAGATGTTAGATCTTCGAGCATCCAGCAATGGTAAAGTCGGAGGATAAGGCATTCACTGCCTTATCACACCACGTATGTACAGTTTTAAAAGAGACTGTCCTAATCTGACAACTCCTTGTCCCCTGATGTAGACAGCGTTCCAATGTCCCGCATGCCATCGGTGGCCATTGTCACCAATCAAAACTGTCACCCTTGCTTACCATACCTCAACGTGTCCTCCAGGGTCTTAGACTCTTGACCATTTCCAGCCCTGCTAACCATCCAGCCCAAAACCATGTCAGTCATTGCGGCACTTCCTGTCCAAGGTTCAGCACCCCGCTCCTTTGCGCTGTTCCCCAGCCGATCGCTTGCCGGGGCACTGCTGTCCATGGATGGCAGTCCACTCTGGAGACTGGCTGGCAGCGCCGCCGTGGTTGACGAAAGCGCCGAGAGCCCTGTTGGTGGCGCCAGCGTCGGTGACTAGAACACCTTGGTGAGGTACAGAGGCGTCGCCCCCGTCGGTCCCGGTCCAGTCATCGGCGTGGCTGCCCCTGGCCTTCAGGGGCATCGGTTTGGGCAGGGCCGGCACGGTGGGCATCACGGTGTCCAGCACACTGGAGTACATGGCAGCAGCGCCATCAGGGCTCGACTTGGCCATGGCCGAGCAGCAGAAGCGCCAGGAGTCCTCCGAGAGGACGCCGCTCTTGCACTTGCCGGTCGAGTCGTAGTGCTTCAGGCACAGGCACAGCGGCGAGCATGTCATGGCGCTGCAAGAGCAGACATCCCTGAAGGGCGCTGCCTTCAGCGGGTACTGTTCGGCATCTCGGTAGGAGGCCATTTTCAGCGGATACGGTTCTGCGTAGAGGGTGGCGGTCCTGAGCGGATGGGGGTCTCCGGAGGCCACTGCCTCCCTGAAGGACCCTGTTCTGAGCGGGTCCTTGGCCGGCTTGTAGGGCCTCCGCTTCTTCGAGCGGGACACCTTCTTGGCCTCCTTGCCGGGGCTCTTCCGGCCCGGTCTGCCGGGGGAGGTGGCCGGCCACGCCTCGGGCGTTTGGGGCACTGCCAGGTCCGAGGAGGACCCTCCTGAAGAGGGCGACATGTTGGTGTCGTACTCCATGTCGGTGAGGATGCGGGTGCCCTGGAACCACGAGAAGTACTCCAGGTCCTCGCTGCCCTTGCGGCTTCTGGTGAACTCTGGCACGAACTGCTCCACGTCCTCCGGGCCGCCGTAGTGGTGCACCGGATGCCGGTCCTGGTGCAGGGCCATCTTGTGCTCCTGGCCGGCGTGGCCGAGCTGGTGGCCGTAGGAGGCCAGGTCCGGCACCGTCTGCGGGTCGCTGTGGGACGGCGATGGGATGACGGACACCATGTCGTCCTTGCAGGAGGTCATGGCCTCGTGGTCCTCGTCGCTGCCCTCCAGCGGCTCCAGCTGGCGCAGCTTGCGCTCGGACTTGGCGCACAGGGCCGCGGTGGACATGGGCCGGACCGCGGCCTGCACCACCTGCACCAGGCCGCACGTGACGTCCTCGTAGGCCTCTTGCCGCTCGATGGCGCCCCTGTAGCGCGGCGAGGGGGGCGCAGCGCCCCACGCGGACAGGGCGGCCAGCCTCGGGTAGGAAGGACCGGAAGTGGGCGATGACGGCTCGTAGGCCCCGGATGCGAAAGTGTACTGGGGAGCCGTGGGGCTGCTGTGCTGGGCGCCGTTGAGGCCAGAGGACCCCGGGTGGTGGTGGTGGTGGTGCGTGTGGTGGTGCGGGTGCGGGTGGTGGACGTGCGGGTGGTGCAGCGGGTGCAGGGAGGCCTCCGGCGGCAGGTGGGGGTGGGGGTGCGGGTGGTGGGGGTAGGGCATCACCGCTGGGAAGTAGGTGGGCATGCGCGCCGTGTGGCTCTCCAGGGCCAGGCTGTACTGCAGCTTGGACTGCACGGTGTAGTAGTGGTACAGCCAGCTGTTGGCCCGCATGACCCCGGCCTCCTTTTCACTGCAACAGAAAAAAAAATGGATTCAGTACAGGCGTGATGTGGTGACTGATTCGAACCTTCGACTAGCAGTATCGGGCAGACTGCCAATGGTATCAAACAGTTGAAGCATTGGATCAGTGAGGAACAACTGATGGTGGATCATGAGATTTGACCTGATATTTAATAACACCAATGATTACAGTGCAGGCATGTGGCCAGCTATGTAACATTTTGTCACATTTTGTCACATCCAAATGTTATGCAATTGATTCTTAGTTCATCAAAATTCTCACAAAATATACTGTATCTGCAAAAATGTTACATTTTA
>JAQFYZ010004194.1:0-11603 GCA_034695085.1 Cylindroiulus punctatus | reverse complement strand
ACTTAGGCAGGGACATTAATCAAGCATGGGGACGAGCTCGGGACCGGCCGCTGATATTAGGTTATGGAGGTTATAAGAGTTTACACAGTATTGAGTTAGACAGGTTCTACTGTATAGGGTCGGAATAGCCTGGAGGAACCTATCGATAAGCGGAATCCCGCTGACTGGCTGTCAGAATTTCTCATTTCTCGTTGAGCCGACTATAGTAGCCCGGCCGTGAAACCAACTGATAGAAAGCGAACCAGGCCCGGCCACACCCGTGCGGAGGTGCGGATCTGCACCTAAAACACGCAGATAATCACACCAGTTCTTATCCTGCATTTGTGTCAGTCGGGCTAATTTTGAAAATTTCGTATAAAACAACAACAAAAGCAGGCAGGTATTCCAGGAAATTGGCGATGGTAACAATCTCGATAAGCGCGACGCAACCCGTTACACAACTGTTGTTGATTTTATATATGATGTACAGTAGAACCTGTCTAAGTCAATACTGTGGGGACCGGGCATCCCGTATCGGTTTAGACAGGTTATTGACTTAGGCAGGGACATTAATCAAACACCGGCCGCTAATATTAGGTTATGGAGGTTCCTCCATTGTCGACAATTTTCCCCAAAATTTCGCGAGCCAGTGTCGACCGTGTGGCGCAACAATGCGTTTTCCTCCAGCTTGGAGGAAGTGGGGCCAAAATTGTGCTCCCATAATCAGCGTAAACACGGCGATTGTCCCCAGTTTAGACCCTGGAATGACCTCTGACCTCATCACGAATTCGACCGTGAAAGCACGTAGATAAGGCGTTGATTCCCCCACAAATTTCGCCTATTTGACACACCCTGTACACTGCAAGTTGGCTGATGCCATGCAGTGAAGCTCAAACATCATCGAGGTTAATGATGCAATATATTCTGACACTTCACTCAAATTCAGGGGATAGTTAACTCCAGGACTTCACCCAACTTCAGGTGGACAGAATCCTAAAAAAACTCCGGAATTTCGATCAGAAATTTCCTTAAAAAAACAACAACGTGTTTTGACACGCTCAAGAAACCGAATTCAAAATGTGTGTTAATTGAGTCATCAATTTATATGTGGAATGCATAGGGAAGTTATTATTTTGCGTTCCAAAATGTTCCTAGGAATGCATTTCATGTGTATTGTAAGATGCTTTCATGATATGTTGCAAATCAGATGAAACGGAAATCGATTAGCATCCGTTTTGCAATCAGTTATCACCTCGTTGCAACTAGAACAGCAGCTAAACTACATCACGATAATTACAAACTGGTTAGAATTGAAGCAACTTTCCAAGCAAATGGAAAGTTGTTACACAATGTTGTACATTCTGTTTCCGTGCAAATACATGTATGTGATATGTTTGGCATTAGTTGCCATTTTACCACATCCCTTCATTCTGTATTTAAAATATGTGATACGTTCGGCGTTATTGCTATTTTACCACATCCCTTCAATCAGTATTTCAAATATGTGATACGTTTGGCGTTATTGCTATTTTACCACATCCCTTCAATCAGTATTTCAAATATGTGATATGTTTTGCATTAGTCGCTATTTTACCACATCTCTTCAATCAGTATTTTAAAGGTACATGTAGGTTATTTGCCATCAATTTCACCCCCAGGCACTACAGAGCTGAGTGGTTTGCAATCGTTTCGCAATGACTTTACAATCGTTTTGCAATGACTTTACAATCGTTTTTGCAATGACTTTACAATCGTTTTGCAATGACTTTACAATCGTTTTGCAATGACTTTACAATCGTTTTGCAACGACTTTACAATCGTTTTGCAACGACTTTACAATCGTTTTGCAACCGCTTTACAATCGTTTTGCAACCACTTTGCAATGACTTTGCAACCACTTTGCAATGACTTTGCAACCACTTTGCAATGACTTTGCAACCACTTTGCAATGACTTTACAATCGTTTTGCAATGACTTTGCAACCACTTTGCAATGACTTTACAATCGTTTTGCAATGACTTTGCAATGACTTTACAATCGTTTTGCAATGACTTTGCAATGACTTTACAATCGTTTTGCAACTACTTTGCAATCATTTTGCAACTACTTTACAATCGTTTTGCAACTACTTTGCAATCATTTGACAGATATTCTTACCTGGATATAAACATGTGGCGTTATCAGGAACACATGGAGCAGCGCGTCTCCTGGGGTGGGGCAGTGGGTTGGGTGGTATTCCAAGGGGGGCGTCGAGATTCGTGGGTCGAGGTCTGTCGTGCTGGTCCGCCGCGGACCTCCGTCATTATTCCGCCGGACACTCACCGGCCACGCGCGCACATTCCAAATTCTGCTTCCGGTGCCGAGGTATCCCAAATTCGGAAAAATTTTGGTCAAATTTTTTTACCAAACTTTTACCGGCCTCGAGATGTTCACGACCGTCACTCGAAAATGTGTAAATTTTTCGCTTCCGCCACGAATTTCCGTCCGTCCACCGAATTTCTGGTTCCTGCCACGAAAATTCCTAGAATTTTCCGTCACTGGCACGAAATTTCCCGTCCGTTGCGCCCAAAATTCCGAGCTCCTTCAACGAAAATTCTGCGTCGGTTTCACCAGCGTGATTCTGCTACTTTCGCGGTTCCATGGCCGAAAATTTACGAAAATTGACGAAAGCTCGCCGCAAAAATTGGCGCCAAATTCCTGCTTTCGACAAATTTCTCGGCGAAAATGCTTCCTACTCGAAATGATGCGATGAGTTTTCACGCAATTTTCCACTTTCCCAGCATCTTCTCCGTTCCATGGCCGAAAATTCGCGTCCGTTGCACCAAAATTTGCGCCAAAAATTTCCACCCAAATTTCAAGCTGCTCGTCCGTTACACGAAAATTCTGCTCACTTACATGCTGTTGTTCCTACTTTCTCAGCGCTCTTCGTTCCATGCTTAAAAATGTACGCAAACTTTGCCGTTCGAAAAACTTCCGTTCCAAATTTTCCGTTCGAAAAACTTCCGTTCCAAATTTGCCGTTCGAAAAACTTGCCGTTCCAAATTTGCCGTTCGAAAAACTTGCCGTTCCAAATTTTCCGTTCGAAAAACTTCCGTTCCAAATTTGCCGTTGGAAAAACTTGCCGTTCGATAAACTTCCGTTCCAAATTTTACGTTCGAAACACTTGCCGTTCCAATTTTTCCGTTCGAAAAACTTCCGTTCCAAATTTTCCGTTCGAAAAACTTCCGTTCCAAATTTGACGTTCGAAAAACTTGCCGTTGGAAAAACTTCCGTTCGAAAAACTTGCCGTTCCAAATTTGTCGTTCGAAAAACTTGCCGTTCGAAAATCTTCCGTTCCAAATTTGCTGTTCGAAAAACTTCCGCTAAAATCCCGTTCCAGCGGGATAACCGTAGCCGCGGCTTATCGTCAAATCCGCGGATAAAAACTAATCAACAAATCCGCACTTTCGTTTCCCAGCTCGCAAAGCTGTTAATCAGCGCCAGGCCATAATCCGGGCAGGCCGGGATAATCCACATGGAGCCCGGCGTCCAGGCTCGGGTGCGATTCGAAAAAAAGCGAGACTGTTTCGAGCAGCGACCGGTGTCCACCTGGCGCTCGTCTCGACTGAGGCTCGACGTCACGCTCGTGCACCTTAAGCGCGCGAGCACCACGTGACGCCGCGCTCGACCAATGGCAGCGCGCCTCAACGCTCATTGGCTGACGACCACGCCGCCAGGGGGCAGCCCGCGGGGGACGTTCGGAAAGGCCGTCAACGGATGGGGGAGGGGGGGACACATGGCCGGGAAAATCTTTATACCACAGGTTAATTAATTTAGGCTAGGCTTTCGAAAGGACCTAAGTGCCAGAAAAAAAAAAGAAAAAAAAGTGGCTGGTTCATATATAAACAAAGCCGTTCAAAAGTAAGCTACTGTGTTTATCTTCGATATTTCTGCACGTTTGCCTGAATCCACTGCTTTCGCATTTGGCACTTACACCTTTTTCAATTTCGAGTCGTCGATGGTCAGCAGGAATTATCAAAAGTAACCTACTGTGTTCTGGGTTAACAAAACGTTTGGCTGAATCCACTACTTTTGCATTTGGCACTTAGACCTTTTTCAATTTCGAGTCTTTAATGATCAGCAGGAATTATCAAACCTACTTATCAAACAGGAATTATTAAACCTTATGTGTTCTGGGTTAACAAAACGTTCGCCTGAATCCACTGCTTTCGCATTTGGCACTTTGACCTTTTTCAATTTCGAGTCTGCGATGGTCAGCGGGAATTACCAAAAGTAACCTACTGTGTTCTGGGTTAACAAAACGTTTGGCTGAATCCACTGCTTTCGCATTTGGCACTTAGACCCTTTTTAATTTCTAGTCTTTAATGGTCAGCAGGAATTATCAAACTTTATGTGTTCTGGGTTAACAAAACGTTCGCCTGAATCCACTACTTTTGCATTTGGCACTTAGACCTTTTTCAATTTCGAGTCTGCAATGGTCAGCAGGAATTATCAAAAGTCACATACTGTGTTCTGGGTTGACAAAACGTTTGCCTGAATCGACTGCTTTCGCATTTGGCACTTAGACCTTTTTCAATTTCAAGCATTCAGTCATTGAACCGGACAAGCTGTTTTCCTGGTGGACATTTTGCATTCGTGCTCCGAAGGCCAGCCAGCATAAATGCTTTTCCCCAAACAGGTGTAAGTCCAACATTCTCGAGGGGCTCCAACAAAACTGCGAGAAAGGGGTCAGTTGTCGGCGGCCTTTTCGGACTACCCCTGAGGCCGTTGGTCAGTCAGGTACGCTCGGAATGCACCAGGTACCTTAGGTCCCTAAGGGCTGGGTCCTATTCCTGGAAGGGGGACGTTGCAATTTTGTCATGGGTTGCTATTCTGGTTTTGCACTATCTGATGTTCCCCCCGCCATTCCTGCTGCTTTTATCGTGTTTATCGCTAGACAAATACCAATTTATCCGGATAATCCACAGAATGGTTCAAAAAACTCCAGTTTGACAAAACAGCAAATCAGTTGCACTGAACTGATTTTTTACGACATGTTATGTGGTAATGTTTCGGTTGGATCTAATGCTGCAATGTGGTTCTGGTGGACCCATATCCAAAGAAAATGCATTTTAAATGCATCGTGCGATGTATTTCAATTTGCAAAATGTATTTCAAATGCATTTTGAAATGTATTTCAATTAAGGAAATGTATTTCAAATGCATCGTGCGATGTATTTCAATTTACAAAATGCATTTGAAATGCATTGAGCGATGTATTTCAATTTGCAAAATGCATTTGAAATGCATTGTGCAATGTATTTCAATTTGCAAAATGTATTTGAAATGCATTTTGAAATGTATTTCAATTAAGGAAATGTATTTTAAATGCATCGTGCGATGTATTTATATTTGCAAAATGTATTTGAAATGCATTTTGAAATGTATTTTAAATGCATCGTGCGATGTATTTCAATTTGCAAAATGTATTTGAAATCTATTTCAATTAAGGAAATATATTTTAAATGCATTTGAAAATGCATACGCCAAACTGTATAACGTATTTGCAATATATTTCGAAATATATCGTAATGCTGGGCTATATTTTAATGCATTTCAGCTTTAATTGAGATAAGATTGAGATTAATGTCACAAAATGGACCTCACTAAGGTAACTCGTCAATATATATACAGTGTACAATATACACAATATACAGTGTGTAAAAATAATAGTATTACACAAAATTTGCATAACTGCATTGTGAATTGAGATGTATTTGCGATGTTTAGTGACATATGGTGATATGTATTTTGAAGTACATATTTCAATGTATTTACCCATGTGTTTTGCAATATATATTGCGATACATTTAAAAATTGATTTCGAAATGCATAATACAATACATATTTTAGTGCCAATCCAAAGGTATTTTCCAATGTATTCCCAAATGCATTTCTTGCTTTGCATTTTAAAACGTATTTCTAGCTATGCATTTCAAAATACATTTCTTTTCCATATGGGGAACTGAAGGTCAGCCAATCAGAGAGGTGTCGCTTATCGATTAGGGATTCCTGGTTTTCAGTTATTGAAAGGTAAATGGCTGAAGCGCCTCCAATGTTTTTTTTGTTGAGCTCCTTCTCACCAGTGGCGCTGTATGCGAACTACCAGACTTAGTCAATCGCAAACTGGCGATTGGATTCTATTGGTCGGCGCTTTCAGCCCAGTTCATTCACTTCGTGGTTCCACTATAACTACGCGGGTATTTTGAACCTGTCATCCACGTACATGTATATAGGTCGTATTTATGACACTGATTTTCGAATTATTAAATAACATGTTTACGAGCGTAGTTTGGACTAAAATGAGGTTCCAAAAAATGACGAAGTAGGAGTTTCAAGATGGCGGCCGCTTTATCGCCACCGATAAGGGGCGGCTCCAGGACGATTAGGGGATGCGATCCCACCACCCAGATCGGGGCGTGCGAACCCGGCGGGTCGGGACACCCATCTGCCAAGACCCGGCGACGCCAATTCAAGTGCATTTGGCGCAGACGCAACGACTGACTTAATTCCAACCTTATCAATGACGTAAGAAAAGTTGGCAAAAGTGCAGCCATATCGCCAATGACAGTTTTATGGAAAAACATAGGCTACCCATACATGTAAATATGAGAGAATTTCATCTACACGTACATGTGCATTGAAAACCCTCAAGATGGCCACCGGTTGCACGTGACCAACACCCTGCACAAAACTGCGAAACACAATTTCTGCTTTCCTGATCAACGTATTAAAATATTTTTTTGTAAACATTAAGAGGGACTCGCGTTTTATTGGATGTGCTCTTTGATAACTCGTGGAAAAGCATATTATATTAAAAAAACGATAATTTTGACTTAATTCTGCTTTATGAGCGATAGATGGCAGCACCTGCCGTCTGAATATTTGGAATAATTCCAAAAACGAAATGTCTTTTACGTTTATATAGTGCAGGAACTTACTATCAGTATAAACTTCGAATTAAACATTTAGTTGCATTTGAAATTATCATATCTGTCCAAAATTATCAAAATTCAATTGCAAAAAATTACTTTCAATGGTCCTTATAGCAATACGGATCATTAATCAATTACTGCCATCATTACAAACATGAATTCTTAAAAACTGGCAGAGGAATTTTTATTCTTTTAACAGATATTTGGTTGACGGAAATGTTTCCAGGTGGCGCTGCGTCCACTAGAAACTAAAATGGCGTCTATGCAGGCACAAAAAGGCCCATTGAAAATGATTTATTGCAATTGAATTTTGATAATTTTGGACATATATGGTAATTTCAAATGAAACTAAATGTTTTAATTCAGAGTTTATATTGATAGTAAGTTCCTGGACTATATAAAATTAAAAGGCATTTCGTTTTTAGAATTTTTCCAAATTTTTAGCAGAGATCTCTAGATCTCTTATATTCCCATTCAGACGGTAGGTGCTGCCATCTATCGCTGATGAAGCAAAATAAAAAGTCAAAAACGGAATTATCGTTTTTATTAATATCACACGCATTTCCACGAGTTGTCAAATAGTACCACCAATAAAACGCGAGTCCCTGTTAATGTTTACAAAAAAATATTTTAATATGTTGATCAGGAAAGGAGAAATTGAGTTTCGCAATTTTGTGCAGGGTGTCCCCAAAATCACAACGCACTTTCAATGGGCCTTAACTCTCTTAACTTAACTCTGCCAGTTTGTTAAGAATTCATGTTTGCAATGATGGTAGTAATTGATAAATGATCCGTATTGCCAAATAGGGAAACATCACATTTTTGCAATAATTCTGATTATTGTTTAAAAAGTGTCACATCTCAATTGTAGTATAAAAAAGTATGTCGTATGAAAAGTGTCGCCATTTCCCAATGGTCCTTATCACGCTGGTGGCGCCACCACCGGCACGTGACGCCTGACCTTTGACCCCTGGCTGTTTCAGATACAATCGGCCATTAAGGACGTGTGGAATGATCACTATGTTCAACAACGCCCACCAGCACGCGTCCGACCCCGCGACGCCCCTGGCGGCCGTTTTTTGCGTGACCTTTGACCTGTCAGACACGGCGACCTCAGATTCCCACGAATTTCCCTCCCCGACAGACGGCGCTCCACTTACGGTGGCGCTGCGGGCGTCCAAGCGATAAGGCCCCCATCACTATGACGTCATTATGCAAAAAAACCAAACACATTTGTCTGTGTTATTTAACAGAATTTGCATCAGAGTACAATCCATTAAACCGACTCGATGAAATTCATTGAGCAAAAGCACATTTGTTTCAATTTTATTTTTGGAAACATTTTTGGAAAAACAAGGTGTGACGTCACCAACACATGGTAGTTGTTTTAGTGTTTTGATTACTGTTGATGTTTGCGGTGAATGCTCCATTCAGTGTTATCAACAATGAACAATAAATACACGAAACTCATTACATGAAGTTGGAATTACATCACGTATTACATCACCTCTTTTCAAGTCTGCAGTGAGCACACGTATGTATATGGAGGCCTAAATATACATGTTTAAAAAAATATTTGCAAAAACTAGTTTATTTTTTGTATTTTTTTTAAAACATTTTTCAAAAGCTGTTCATTTTTTTCAAAAAATTTTGCAAAACCAGCTCACTTTTTACATTTGTTCCCAAAACTATTGCAAAAGGCAGCTTTTGCTACTTTGCTGACTTTTTGCATTTTTTTTTGCAAAAGTTTTGCAAAACCAGTTTTCTTTTTGCATTTTTTTTGCAAAAAATTTGAAAAGACCAGTTTACTTTTTTGCATTTTTTTTGCAAGAAATTTGAAAAAACAATTTATTTTTTGCATTTTTTTGCAAAAAATTTGCTAAATGTTCTATTTTGCCAAACGGGGTCCTGACCCCTGGAACCCCACCCTGGATCCGCCACTGCGTATTAGCCCGTGACTACCCGGCGGCCATCTTGTTCAACTGACGCACTTGTCAACATCTTCACGAATCGTGATTGGTGGTCGAACCACCTATTTTTTTTTTTTTTTTTTTTTCAGTGTGAATTGAGATGCATTTGCAATGTATGGTGAAATATATCGTGATATGTATTTTTAAATACATATTTCAATGTATTTACCCATGTGTTTTGCAATATATATTGCGATACATTTAAAAATTTATTTCGAAACGCATAATACAATATATATTTTAGTGCCAATCCAAAGGTATTTTCCAATGCATTTCCAAATGCATTTCTCGCTATGCATTTTAAAATGTATTTCTAGGTATGCATTTCAAAATACAATTCTTTTCCATATGGGATATTCTAAAGAGTTACCCAACATCCTCATTTGGCCAACCCCCATGGATCCCATGGATGATTCGGATAACCCCCTCTTCCCATATCAAATTTGACATGACCTCTGACCCCCAACGTGTTGAGTATAGCACGTGCTTACCTGGCGTGCAGTTCCTCCATGGCTCGGCGGATCCGGGCTCGATTCCAGCGAGCGTCTTGGTGGCTTCTTGGGTGGCGATTGTTGTCCGATTCCTGGTTGGGCCCGCCATGACTGCCCCGCAGGTCCAGAACCTCCGGACCCCGAATGGTCCCCGCCGCCGAATCCTGTTAGCCAGGCGGGCGACGACGGGCGGGGCGACGTCGACTGGCGAAAGCGCCGTAACCCGTCCATGACCCCGTGACCCCTGGCGGGTGAGTCGGCGCCACTGATGGGATTGCCGAGAAGACCGCCCCGTTCCTTCTCACAAACACAATCTGAACTGAAGGAAAATACTATCATGTTTATTGGGAGATATTGGGAGTGTGCAGCGAAAGGGTCGCCATCTAGTGGCAGTCTAGTAAGCTCCCACGAAAGTAGGATATGAAAGTAGGATACTTTCATCAAATAACATGGCGAAGTTCGATAAACTCAGGCTCGTGGCCCAAAAATAAATACGGAATGCTTTAAATACCAATAAAGAGTATTATTGGGTACCACGGAGGTAATCAAAACCGTTAAAATAATAATTAGCTCGCATTTACGAGCATATTTGGGGAAAATGAAAAACTTCTGAGGCTTTTATCCTACTCTCGCGGCCATGAATTTGGCTGACTGCAGCGCCACCAGTGGCGTTGCACACTCCCAATGGCCCTAATGTGCTCTTCGTTCCTACTCGTGTGCAACGCCATTGGTGGCGATGCAGTCAGCCACTGTCATGGCCGCGAGAGTAGGATGAAAGCTAAGTTTTTCATTTTCCCCAAATAAGCTCGTCAATGCAGGCTAATTATTATTTTGACGGTTTTGACTAACTCCGTGGTACCCAATAATACTCTTTGTTGGTATTTAGGTAACGCTTTAGAATAAGCCAGCAATGCGGCAACGCTTGTTTTCTATGGAGCCTTTTTACGGATAGTTTTAGGTTAGGTTAGATTACCCGGTACTTGTCCATTAACGGAACTACATATGTTAGGGTAGGTTAGGATAGGTTTGGTTAGGTTAGGCTAGGTTTGGTTTAGTTAGGTTAGGTTAGGTTAGGTGAGGTTAGGTTAGGTAAGGTAAGGTAAGGTTAGGGTAGGGTAGGTATAAACGCAGGTATAAAGAGTTACCGGCATTTAAAGCATTCTGTATTTATTTTTGGGCCACGAGCCTGAGTTTACGGAACTTCGCCGTGTTATTCGATGAAAGTATCCTACTTTTATATCCTACTTTCATGGGAGCTTACTCGACTGCCACTAGATGGCGACCCTCTCGCTGCACACTCCCATAGTTTTTCATCTGCCACCATCCTTAGCATGCCATGATCAAAATCGATCAAAGTTGATCGCCATCAGTTTCCCATTCAATTGTCATACGTGTAGTATAATTATCTTTAATTCGTTAATTGTGCAAATACATGCACCGCTATTTTTAGTTACGTAACTGCTCTCTCGGGTGGGTGCGATGCATAGTTGCGAGTTTTGAAAGTAGTGTCTTCATAAAGCGCAACCTTCATTTCGAGATTGAAGTGAGAAGTTACGAACTGATGGAACTGAAGGACAGCCAATCAGAGCGGTGTCACTTATCGATTAGGGATTCCTGGTTTTCAGTTGAGCTCCTTCCTCTCACCAGTGGTGCTGTACGCGAACTACCAGACTTAGTCAATCGCAAACTGGCGGTTGGATTCTATTGGTCGGCGCTTTCAGCCCAGTTCCATCACTTCGTGGTTCTACTATAAAAGTTTATTTTTTAAACTTCCCCACCACCATCTGAGTAGGAGGCCTCTCGCTGGCCTTGACAAGGTCGCCACGCTGGCGCTGGCGTCGCTGGCGTCCGGGTGCATTACTGGCGTCAACCCAGCGCCCCTGGGCACGACCTTCGTGGGTGACGTCAGCGCCCTTGCCTCCTCAACGGCGGGTCAGGCAAGCGCCTAACGTGTTATTAATAGACCAACTCCGCTGCGAACACGTGCCGCCCACTGACCTCTGACCTTGAGCCAGCCTCAGTTGCGGAAGTACCTCAGGAGTCGCCCGAGCATGACTGGAGCAATGGCTGACTGACAGCTGCATGCATGAAATGTACATGGGAAAACTGTTCGAAGTAGGAACATCTACGTTGCACTGTACCGAGTACATTACACAAAAAGACGGGTTATTGCTTTATACTAAGGCCCA
>JAQFYZ010004193.1:0-10000 GCA_034695085.1 Cylindroiulus punctatus | reverse complement strand
TAAAAATAAACCATCTACACTTGTCTCCATTATTCGAGCAAGCAGTGGCACACAAACATACTGATCTAGTCGAAAACATCGTCATTGCTGACTCAGAGATCGAACCGTTAAGAAATTGTTTTTCGAAGAAAACATTTTCATTTGGAAATATGGATGAAGAAGATAATGCCGATCTCATTAGTGCGACAGTAAAAACCATCACAAGTAACGCCATGTCGTAAAGAAACGAATCTCTCAATCCCTGAAACGAGTCAACTAAATTACATAATCTCAAAACTTGGCGTTTTACATACTAAGCAAAGAATTGGTTTTACGTCTAATGATCAGATAAATATATCCTGTTTAATCGTTACAGATTTGCTCGTATTGAAATGACTGTCAAATTAAAAATTGTGAACACCTGTGCTTATAAGGTATTGCATAACAGGTGATTAACGATAACTATATCGATTAAAAATGCCACTATAACTGAAATAGGAGACCTGACGTAGCATACAACGTAATTTAATAGCGAATGCGGTCTTCAAAAATAATAAGTGCACATAAATGAATAGTAACGTTACATGTGTCCTAAATATAAAGTATATTGTATTTATGTCAAGCATGCAGTATACAGCTTGATACGCAATGTCTTGCAAAAATTAATTTCACTGAAGACTGATTTTACATCGGAATCAGCCCCCCCTAAAGGCAAGCATACGTTCACTACATCAAAGCTGTCATTGATTGCCTAGTTTCAGGGTTTAGTAGTCAAGTTTTCCAATAATTTTTAGGTTAGATAAAGCCCTTTGAAACATGTCTCTTAGATCAGTTACTGTCATCATGTATGCGTCAGGGCATAATTTAAAGCAAACACTTAAATTTCATGACTTGAAGTAACGACCCCCATTAACGTTTACGGCATACGATACATGCATTATTATGTTCTACACATTTGAGAAATGCGATGGAGGAAAGTTCTAAAATCAAGCCTTTCTTCGTGCATTCTTCGTGGATAAGTAACAGAATATTTTATTTCTCATATCAAAACGAATGATATTTCCCAATATAAAACGTCATGAAATGCTTTCACTTAAATATTTTACGCAAACACCTGCAAGTTAAAATACCTTCTACTTGAAAGAGTGATTTTATTTTGTTATCGAGCAATTTTTACAAGTGATGTGATGAATTCTTTGATTACAGGGGCAGACGAGGACACGCCTGTGAAAATCGACAAATCTCTTTTGCAAAAATGCAAAGATGTGACCACTACATTCCTCAGAAGCACGACAATTCCAGGACTCATTCAAATTGCAAACAGTGGTTCGTTCATTGGAAAACTCGTTTGGTTCGTCGTATTGCTAGTTGGTGTTTGTATCACTGCCCAACAATCATACAACGTAATCGATCAATATATGAAGTAAGTCAACTCTTTCGATTACCAATCTAATGTGCAAAGCATGCGTAATTACATTTTATCGAAGTACATGTATGATCATACAAAAGCTCGTTCTTAATCAGATACGGAGTTTTTGAACGAATGGAAAGAAATATTGAGTTGACTCCCCCTTACCCATCAGTGACAATTTGCGCAAATAGTTTACTGAATATCCACGCGCCTGGAAATCTATCGAAAACTATTTGGGAGCGAGTTTCGAAACTCCAGAACGGAATCAGAGACATAACATTGGTAAATCTGACGTTCAACAAATCGGATTTGAAATGCAGAAATTCTTTTTGGTGAAAAACTGATACTATTTTCTTTGCCATAATACAGCTTGTAGCACACTCTTACGAAAAAAACCTAATCAGGGAAATGACTGCCCTTTCCGTAGAGGATCGAATTAAGGTTGGCTATTCGTATCAAGATTTAGTCATAAAATGTACCACAGCAGGAAAAATATGTCGTGGGTAAATACTTTCGTGTTTGATTGATAAGACAACTGCACTAAGTATCCCAGTTAAAAAGATAAATTAGCATTACACAGCATAAACTGCATTCAACATTAGATTTATAACAGCATGAATCGCTATCAAGGAATGTAAAAATTGATTTGTTTCATATTTGCAATATCATCCAAAGGCCAATTATCACGACTCACTCATTAACGTATGGCAACTGCTACACAATAAATCCATATTTCGATACGACTGGTGCTAACAATTACAGCGATGGTGAGTACTATGAAACCTGTCATCACGTATCTGTAACCATAAGCACACGTAGAAAAAAAATAGTTTTAGATCGATATCAAGCACCACCAATTACTTTTACCAATTTGCCCTTATACATAATGAGTCAAATGTGTTTCCCCCTCCCCCCTCACTACCTATCTAAAAGTTGGCATCACAAATTCACAACGGCAGCATAACTAGAACTTGTTACAAACTGAACAACATTAAAACGATTTTACAGATATCACAGTCTATCTCCAATCACCTTGGGACCTAGCCACCAACACGTCACCCCAAATCGGGCCAACAATTGTGATTCACGAAAGAAGAACAGCCCCTTCACTACTTCCACAGAACATGCTACCTATTTTTCCACAAAAGTGGGCAACATTTAGAATGAGTAGAGTATGTCCTCTCATACCAACACGTAACATACGTGTATATAGTAGTAGCTAACAAAATATATATATGTTGCCAAATCTGCGCGATGAAGGTGCTCACTATTATTACTTCATTATTAATATCAATAACATTATTTCTTTTAAAGACAGTGATTCATCGCTTAGAATCCCCTTATTCATCCCACTGTGTACCGAGTCACGATGAAAAGACCATGAGGGAAAGTTACTTCTACTCTGAAAATACTCCGTTCGAATATACTTGGGAGGTACTCTATAAATTTCCAATAACCTAATTACGAAAATCATGCGCGGCCTAGCTTTTCGTATATTTGGTTTATATACAACACTTGAATCATCGCACACATAATCCCTATTTTTGTATCATTATTGTGACATGGAAGGCCTGTGTGCGAACATGTTTGCAGAAAAACGCAATAGAAATATGTAACTGTTACATGAAGAACGTCCCGCTACCACCCAATGCTACAGAAGACCTCGAATATTGCACACATGTTTCTGGTAAAGCAATTTTAGAGAATTCCAATTAGAATAGCAACTATATTATTCCTATAATATAGACTAATATAAACTATAATATTATTGCAGATACGTGCGCAAAACTCGCAGAGATTGGATCAACAATCTGCAAATGTTCTCAACGATGCAGGTTAGTTAATGTAACTACATGTACATGTATATACTACAAAAACCAAATGTTTTCTACAGGAATCTATCTTAAATAATTTTCTAATAAAACCATTCAGAGAAACTATATATCACGTGGATCCTGAGCACAACGACAGATGGTACTTGTACGGTGGCGGAGCAGTAAGTTCGAAAGTTCATACATGTGTACATGTACTATGTCTTACTCTGTCATATGGTAGGTGACGTTCATCATTTACTCATCATACAACTACATTATTTCACAGGAATTTGTTACCAACGTAATAATGCGCTCTGTGGCGAACAAGCCAAATCTGTAAGTAATTAAGAGTGTACAAAGCTCAGCAGTGAAATTTCGAGTCATTAACTCTTTATAACATATTATAACATATTAACATATTGAATGATCATAACTTGCTCAACTTTCAGGGAAACTATTTGTGGATTCACTCTGACGTTTGCCGCGTCATATTTTGAAACAATTCGTGAAGTGGAAGAGCTTTCTGTACGTCCATCGCTTGGGTCAACTTATTTAAATTATTTGTGCTATGCAAAATAATTTAAATCATGATGTATTTTGCTGCTTTTTCTGAATAGTGGACAACCATACTCGGTTCAGTAGGAGGAAGCTTAGGTTTGTGGATAGGCCTTTCCGTAATGTCATTTGGAGAAGTATTTGACTTCTTAATTCGTCTGATGTGCATCATAGTTCGTCATGTAATCTGTCAATTTCGCACTAAAATTGCGGATAAAGATAACGTAACTTATTAATATACCGGAAAATGGAGAACCAACTAGCACAGCATGTAAGCTATTAATGATTGCCTTCTTTAAGGGGCAAAGTCAGTTGAATTACTTTATTACATTACTGTAGGATTTATTTCTTTAGTCTGCAGAAAACAAAACAACCAACAATACAGAACTTTCAAGAAACTATCGAAATGAAGAAACACACGAGCGTATGTGCACTCTTTGATTGTCAATCCAAAACAAATTGAATATGTGTTATAAAACTTATCATTCATGTTGGTAAATGAATACGTGTAGTTAAATATCTCATTAATAGTACAAAATAAACAGAACAAAGTCACTGAAGAATTCAAGGTCGTTTCCACTATTATGTATTGATCACAGCATCAGCTTCAGTATATTATTGACATAAATGTAAAATGTATTCATTAAAGGCTAAACAAATACGTCATCTGTTTCACACTGTGTCAATGTTTGAGTACTGCGGATCACATGTCATCATCAACAAAAGTAAACACTAACCATCAAGTGACAATGTGTCCCAGTGTACATGTACTGTACAGTGTATATTAAGCGTCGCATTGTTAATGTCATCTGATAATGAGGTGTTTCAATTAATATAGACGTCGTTATGAAATTAGATTCATCAAACATTTTGAAATTACCGATACCATTGCGCTAATACTGCATCTAAAGAAGAACAAGGTTTGACGATGGAAAAAAATTCACAAGAGAAACTTTTCACATTACATTCTAACTGGGCCGGTAAGCATTGTTTACAATCTAGTTTACATGTTTAACTTAAATATACCTCTATTTTTGAACATGTTACCTGGTCAAATTGTAAACTAATGCATGTAGTAGATGCCATGGAGTCGCCTTCGACAGAGAACGCTACCTTTTCGATGGAATGCAAAAATTTGGTATTGTCATTTGTCCATACCACCACAGTGCCAGGATTGGTGCAAATTTGCAACAGCAAATCTTTATTGGCACGGATAATGTGGTGTATTATGCTCCTGTCTGGGTTTATCATAACAGCTCAACAGTCGTATGATTTATTGAACCAGTATTTAAAGTAAGTAAATTTACTAAACGTTAGTCGTTGAATTATAAAGATGAACTACAGAAGTCCTTGCTTCAAATGTACACAAAATATTTATATTTCAACCATACTTGCGTTTTTTGTGCGCCCAACATAACCTGCCCACAATCAAAACTAACTAAAAATGTATATCAATGTAGATACGATGTGCTCGAAAGGGTAGTACGAGACATTGCAGTCAACCCACCATTGCCAGCGGTCACCATATGCGCAAACAGTTTATTAAATCTCAATGCGCCGGGAAATTTGTCAAAAATAGTGTGGGAGCGTGCTTTGGAAAAAGCTAACATAAAAAACAGATCTCTCGATTTGGTTAGAATTAACGATTATTTTTGATTAATATAAAACAATAATATGCAGTATAACAAATTAACAGCTTATGATTGCAATGAAATTTTTTAACATATTCTGCTTAATAACTACTGCTTGTTTTTAACGCACAGTTTGTGTCACATGCAATAGAGAGGGAAGTTCTGAAGCAGATATTTGCCCTATCAGTCGAAGAAAGAATTAAAATCGGATACTCGTACGATGACTTGGTTTGGAGATGCATTTCAGGGGGACACTTATGTCACGGGTAAATGCGCTTTTAAAAATTCATATAAAAATTATGTGTCATGTGATTATTTCCCATTTTCTTCCAACAGATCAATAATCACAACTAACTCCTTAGTTTACGGCAATTGTTATACCCTGAATTCCTATTTTGAGAGCCTCACCAACGAAACTAACGACTTCAATGGCGGTGGGTTACATTCATTCAAGTCTTCGGAATACATTTGAATTAAAATATCCTTTCATTTTTACCGGTTTATCAGATGATATGTAGTCAGCGATAGTACATCATGTAGGACTTAAAAGTAATCATTAACTTGGGCAAAACTAAAATCAGAAGTATTTTATTTGTAGAAATTACCGTATATTTGCAAGCTGCATGGAATATTTACACCAATAAAACCCCATGGGCTGGTCCCGCCATTTTTATTCATGAGTCGAAGACAGCGCCACCTCTGCAGGAGCAATATGCCTATCTGACGTCTCCTCAAAAGTGGACAATAATGAAAATGCAAAGGGTAATATGCAAAACAGACCATTACCTGTTTTATCTTAATTGCATAAACGTTTACCAGAGCAATTGGCTCGAAAAGTGACAACACATTGAATGTCCATTGCGTTCAAACAACTGGAGAACCCTGAACAATAAAGTCCTTGAAAAAATCCCAATGAAACCGATCTTAAATTATTTTAAATTTAAGATTGTCATCAATCGATTAAAATCCCCCTACACATCACACTGCGTGGATCACGATGACCAACGTGCGATGAAAGAGAGCTACTATTATTCAGAAAATACACCTTACGAATACACGTACGAGGTACTGAACTCATTCATTTCCAAATATTGTGCATCAGTACTCATTGTGATGTTTATACAGTAACATCAATGTTTTTGTCAGGCTTGCGTGAAAACTTGTTTGCAAAGAGAAACCATGCGATTGTGTAAATGCACCATGAAAAGTGTGCCATTGCCACAAAATTCAACTATGAAGAACAAGGATTGTAATCGAGCATCAGGTATTAATTTCCGTGAAAAAACCTGAATTACACCACTACCACTTTTACCCCTTCATATCTTTACTATGCATGCATATGTAATGTTTGCACATGCATTGTGTTCATATTTTTGGGGCAGTAAATAAAACAATTTTACTCCTTAGTCATTATGGATTTTTTTCATTTGCATAGATATGTGCATAGAAGTCGATAGAATGGCAGCGCAGTTATGCAAGTGCCCTTTGCGATGCCAGTAAGTTACGTTGAATAAATGCACTGTAAGAAAAATTATTGTAAATAAAATAAACTGGCACAATTAAATTTCAGGGAAACAAAGTACCACATAGAGGTGGATCAGGATGACCGTTGGTTCGAGTATGGTAATGGACAGGTATGTGAAAATATGATTTAGAGATGGTTGTCATTTATTTGAATACATTCCAGAGTGAATTTGTAATTTTTGAAATGAACTTCGTAAAACGTCTTAGCAAATTATTAGCAACAAACGGCGGGAATAACGCATCAAATAATACATTGTCCACAATCAAAATGTATAATGGCTTGAAAATCAAGTACAAATATGTACATGTACAGTGTATTTTGCATGACCAATCTCTTGAGTGTTAGCTTCAATCGGGCGAATTTAAGATGCATTTTTTTGCATTTTGCAGGATTTTATTGAAGGTGTCATAATGAGACGCCGTAAGGAAAAACCAAACTTGTAAGCAATTATTTACCGTATAACAATCTAGCTTACGAATTTATTAATTTCAATAAACATCTGATTTTAGGTTGCTATCCTGTGGATTTAACGCTATTTTCGCAGCCACGTTTTTCGAAACCATCAGCGAAGAAGCTTCAATAACCGTGAGTTCAATAGATCATTCAAATGTATTAACACATCTGTCATTTTCTTGTCTCAATTATTGTATTCCCATTAGTGGACGACTGTCTTTGGTTCGATTGGAGGAAGTCTAGGTCTTTGGATTGGCCTTTCCATCATGTCGCTTGGCGAACTAGTCGATTTTGCCATCAAATTAACGTCCATCACGATTAAACACTTCAAGAATCGATATACATGAACTATTAAATAGAATCGTACTTGTTTCCATTATGTACTTAGTTGGTATCTACCGGTACAAGTATGTATTATTTTCATCTGTAGCTATTGTCGTTAAACTGTCACAGCAACAGTTTCAGCATTACAGCTGCATATGCATGTGTGCACATGTCCAGAATAAGCAAATAAACGACTTGACCCAATGTTGAGCAGCTAAAAATACACTGTTTTTGTGCAGCTTAATAAGGCTCATTCTTAATGGGGATCGTTGTCAAACTACAATCATAAGCCCACGTGCAATCAATCATACGACGCAATGTGAGCGTTTCATATTAAAGTATTTAGTGTGGTTTCGTTAATCATACTTACCAACATTGTGTATTTAATATTAATACTTTCGAATTATGTTGGACTAACAGTTGCGATGCAAAGCGTATCTTCGACTGGCATTTCTGTCATGTTTTATTCATTAGATTCATCATGATTAAACACTTCAAGAATCGATATACATGAACTATTAAATAGAATCGTACTTGTTTCCATTATGTACTTAGTTGTTAAATTATCTACCGGTACATGTATGTATTATTTTCATCTGTAGCTATTGTCGTTAAAACTGTCACAGCAACAGTTTCAGCATTACAGTTGCATATGCATGTGTGCACATGTCCAGAATGAGCAAATAAAGAATTGTTCTTAACAAGTACCCAATGTTGAGCAGCTAAAAATACACTGTTTTTGTGCAGCTTAATCAGGCTCATTCTTAATGGGGATCGTTGTCATACTACAATCATACGACACAATGTGGGTGTGTCATATTAAAATCATATTTAGTGTGGTTTCGTTAATCATATTTACCAACATTGTGTATTTAATATTAATACTTTCGAATTATGTTGGACTAACAGTTGCGATGCAAAGCGTATCTTCGACTGGCATTTCTGACATATTTTATTCGTTAGATTCACCGTTTACCGCAATATAAACATGTCAATTTAACAATCCGGTATTTTGATTGTTAAACTCCGTAGTCGAGAAAGCATCACGTCACTGGCAGACCTATATGAATTGCAGTTTCAAGTACATGTACAATTTAATAGGTATATATTAGATAGCCATATATTACACTTGCATCAGATTGAATAATTACAGAAATGCTAATGTTGTCCAGTTTTAGTTCGCTTGTTGGTGGTAGGGGTCATCCGTATGGGGGGTAGGTGTTAAGTGCGCCTTTCAGATCGTGACGACGACGTCATCTTGGCGTAGGCATATTCCTTGGGATTCTCCAGGTCCCTGAGGATGCACGCGCTGGTGGCACTTCTGTTGACGTTCATGGGTGGGACAGGGCTCCACGTGTCCGACTCTGGGACGTAGCATTCGACCGAGGAGATGGTGGTGACCCCGTCGAAGCCCCCAATAGCGTAAACTCGACCTTCCAGGACGACGGTGGTGAAGTTGCTCCTCTGGGTGATCATGTTGGCGATTGGCACCCAGCGGTCGTAGAAGTGGTCGTAGCGCTCGGCCGTGTTCAGACGCTGGGTGCCGTTGAAGCCTCCGAGGACCAAGAGTCCAAAATCAGAGGCGATCAAGCTTACCCCGCTGCGAGGACAGCTCATGGGGCTGACCATCAGGGTCCACGTGTTCCTCGAGGGATCGTAGAACTCGACCGAGTCCAGCACGTCTTGGCCGGTGAAGCCGCCCACGATCCACACTTTGCCTAATTGGAATTGAACGCAACAATGACACTATTTGACCAGCGTTCTAAACGTGAATGGTCATCCAGGTCACGCCTCGAAGGTTTTGACGGCTAAGCAGACAATACAGTCGAACCTCGTTATAACGAATTGCATAGGACCACCACAATTTGTTCGTTATAACCGTAGTTCGTCATATCAGTAGCCAGAAAAAAATATGAGTTTTTAAAATAAATTGCGTTTACACTTGCATAACTTTTTTTGTACAGTATCGTACAACTTTTCTGGGGACACAGTGGTGATTTATTTGAAATAATCTGTCATAGGAGAACGTTTATTATTTCTTTGGCGACATCTCTCCTAAGTGTCCAAAAGTGTCAAAAGTCTGAATGAGAAGGAAGTCGAAATTTCATTCAGACACTAAACTACCTTGCACACCTACGAGTAAATGTTATTTAAAATAATGTTTTTAAAGATTGTGCAAATACACGTGCAAATGCGACTGTCTCGCAACGGGAAGTCTGCCATCAGATCGATGATATTTTGTCAGCACCTTCTTTGAGCTGATAAATGGGTTTAGCGAGTGTTTTTCAAGTGATGTTCTGTAACTTTA
>JAQFYZ010004192.1:0-11610 GCA_034695085.1 Cylindroiulus punctatus | reverse complement strand
TTAAGAGTCAGTCTGAAGATGCAAAGTCTTAAGAGTCAGTCTGAAGATGCAAAGTCTTAAGAGTCAGTCTGAAGATGCAAAGTCTTAAGAGTCAGTCTGAAGATGGCCCAAGTCCGTATTCGGTTGCAATTTAAGCAATGAGTGTAATTTAAGCTTGAAATTTAAGCAATCCTTAATTGCAATTATCAAAACCAGCAAGCGTTTTGATTGCTAAGCGAATTAGCAACAACAACGACAACAAAACTTGAGTTTGAGGATGTGCAAAATCTAGGGTTTCAAAAGTGCCAAAAGTGCAAACGGAGATAAGAGACATCGATTCGGTGTCCGGATTGATACTTAACTTGCCTCCAGCACCCAGATATCTCCCCCTAACATAGTCATGCATATGTTCCATCCAACCTTTATCTTCCCAATTAGGATAACGCAAAAATTGCCTCAGTTCCAGTATGTCACACATTGGGCAGCCAAAATAGCCTCGCCAAGTGGTGAAATTTGCATACGATCCGGCCATAGAAATTCGCCTGGTGTAATTGCGTTCCCACATGCGTCCATCTGACCACCCATTCGTTTCGACCCCCAGCAAGGTGGACATTCACCTGGGCCGGCCATGACTCCTGGTCCCCCCGCTATTAGGGGAAGGCGGCCATTCAACAGGTTGTAACGAGCGGCGCACGTTAATTATGGTCGAAAGACAGCAGTAACGAGACCTTATGTGAAATCGGCGCATAAATCAGGCGCGGATCAGTCAGGGGTCCTCCATAAACCATGTCGGCCAGAGGCTCAGGGGGCCACCGGCAGAGAGCTCTCTCGGCCAAATTCCCAATTTCCGGCTGATATTCGCACCTCCAGCACGGTTAGGTAGCCCGGGCCAGTTCTGCAGCAATTTCAACGAACGTTCCTTCGACAGACCCATAGTGAACACGGCGAGATCAATCGATTTCCAAGTCATCTAATTTAACCCAGAGGTACCCATGGGGAACGTGAGATCCGGGTCCTGAGTCGAGAGTGGGGACAAGAGCAAAATATGTACATGTATTTCCTGGAAGTTTTTCTTCCCACTTTGAGTAAGTCCTTTCGCGCTAACTCGATTAGACCCCCATCATAAATTTGAGAAAAAGTACCTAAAAATGATGATAAATGAGATAAGAGTGAATTTCAATGAAAATTTTTACTATAATGTCCTGTTTCAGAATTCTGAGCCCTGCAATAGTGAAATAATTCGCCTATTTCTTCTGACGTTGTTAATCACATTCCCAATTGACAGGGATACATATAATAGCCCACTTAAAAGTCTCATTAGACAACTAGTGGCCATGCAAATATCACTTGAAACACCAATAAGGGCCCTATGACATCACATTTGTATTGCCAGCAAAGATATGCAGTGAATATACACTGAATATACACTATGTAGTGATATATGTACAATGTAGGTGGCACTTAGCACTGGTGTCATTAATGTCATAGTAATATCAGTTGGAGCAACTATAAAATTCAGCGATGATTTCATATGATCAACGCAAATATAACCAATGTCGGTTATGAATATCATCACTATTGACATGATAATTTTGGTGACATTGGCAGCAATTTAATACACTGAGGTCAATGCCCTGTGGTCGGTATAACCCTATATGGGCTGATGGATTACACCCCCCCTACCACATGGCATATCACATGCTGCTAGTAGGGTACTGAGTTGAATTGGATTGACATCAGTAAAATCTATTACAAATATCATCACATGTCAGTATAGTATCGTCGGTCCAAGATGCAAGTGCACATCGCAACGCATGCACAGTATGTTGAAATCTACGAAGTGCCATCTAAGTCAGACACGAAAATAATTCATTATTCTCCATTGGCCTCTATTACCATTTAGTCGTTCATGAATGCTTTAATACGCTCTCCTGTAAAAATTGCATTTTGCGAGACAGGCCATTTGCACGGTAGACCGACGCATCTATAGTAGTACCACGAAGTGATGGAACTGGGCTGAAAGCACCGACCAATAGAATTCAATCGCCAGTTTGCGATTGACTAAGTCTATTACAGCGCCACTGGTGCGAGGAAGGAGCTCAACAAGAATAAGACATTGGAGGCGCTTCAGCTCGAGGCGTCAACAACTTAAAACCAGGACTCCCAAATCGATAAGCGACACCTCTCTGATTGGCTGTCCTTCAGTTCCATCAGTTCGTATTTCTACTATAATAGAGAGTGTTGAGCTCCACGTTAAAAGTGGACGTGGGGGGTAAAATGGCGTCACTGTGCATGTCCGTGATGTCATATCCGCCCATGGTGGAGGGCGTCGCTCACGGCATGTACGTAAAGAGCCGCCATCTTGAATTTTACACGTACAGGGTGGTGCCGTCACGTGTTTTTTTCAACGTGAATCAGTCACTCTTCACGTCATGGTTTTTGGATTGATAACGCTTTAAGAAAAATGATGAAAGGCAGTTTTCATATCGGAAATATATTGTGTAAGTTATTGATTAGATATTTAGCCAAATTTTCGATGAAGCAAATAAAAATTAGAGTACCACATGTAGTTAGGCATGACGTTGCATGATTACACTTGGCAAACTTAGCAGATTACAGCTATATATTTCCATAAATTCGAACATTTACAGTGCCACTGTGGTGTGTTGTTATGTGAAATCATGCACCACATACATACATGTATACACTTAGTTACTTTTTGTATCTTTCAGATTGTTGCTAATAGGAATATGGCTTGAGCAAGCCTTGCGTCGTCTGCAACTTATGCAGTTGCGCCAATTCGCTGCTATAGATTGCGCCATACTCACGCATATACCAGGGTTCATACGCACCTGGAAAGTCAGGGAATGTCAGGGAAAGTCAGGGAAGAGCAAATTGGTCAGGGAGAGTCAGGGAAAACGAAGTTTTTTTGCTGTAAAATCAGGAAAAGTCAGGGAAAATAACAGTTTTTTCAACAAAATAAAATTGAAAAATAAATTTCATCTCAAAAAATACCCAAAAAATAATTTTTTACATGTTTAATAATTATTTTGAGATTTCTGCTGACCATTTCCAAAAGTTGCTATTAATAAACATTATATTTTTCTCATGAGCAGGTTAAAAAAAATTTTCTACACGATTTATAAGTCAGGGAAATTTACTTGGGTTGTCAGGGAATATCAGGGAAAGTCAGGGAAATGATTTTGTAAATTTTAGTATGAACCCTGTATACGTGAAGCTCACACACATCTCTTTACATCCAACTTGTGACGTCACATATTGACGTGTAGCTCACACTCTCTAATGCCACTTGTGAAAACTGCCTAACGACACTATTTCCTTCATTCGCAGGTGTGGTTCAAGAACCGTCGCGCCAAGTGCCGCCAGCAGCAGCAGCAGCAGCAGAACGGCGGCCAGAGCAAGAGCCGGCCCAAGAAGTCCAAGTCGCCGTCGGCGCCGCCCTCCCACCAGGGCGCGTCGTCGTCGCAGGCGCCGCTGAGCAACAACAGCAGCAGCAACAGCGCTTTGTCGCCGCCGCCCACGTCGTCGCTGTCCTCGTCCAGGGGCGACTCGCCGCTGTACCGCACGCCGCCCATCTCGGGGGGTGGCGGCGCCGTCTCCAACAACGGCTTCAACAGCATCTGGAGCCCGGCGTCCATGGGGCCCATGCACGGCCACGGCGGCGAACTGATGGGCGGCAGCGGCGGCGCCTCCTGCATGCAGCGCTCCTCCAGCTACGCCCAGGCCTCCTCGTGCTACGCCCAGAACTATGCCCCCACCTCCTACTACGGCAACATGGAGTACCTGGCGCCGCAGCCGCCCCCGCCGCCCCCCTCCATGGGCCACGCGCAGTTCAACGGCGGCGCCGCCATGCACAACCAGATGGCGTCGCACCACCCGCACCACATGGGCCACGCGCAGACGCTCTCCCACCACCGCCAGGGCCCCTCGGCAGACTGCCTGCAGGAGTACAACGACAAGACCTCCTGGAAGTTCCACGTGCTGTGAGACACTTCCGGCCGTCCTCGGAAGGGACCTTCGTTTCGTTTCCGCTCGGGGCGCCCGAGAGAGGGCCGCCTCTGAGGCCCTCCGGTGTTGGAGCCTGGCAAGGAAGACTGTCGTCTTCGGACTTCCGGTCCCCTCGTGGGACCCCTGGTGCCGAGAAGTGCTGGTAATTTGTCACGTGTACACATCCAAACTCCCCCCCAACCCCCCCCCCCCCCCAATGAAAAAATAAAGCACCGTTCTTTGGTACCTGACTTACGTGCTCGTTGTGAATCTTAGATGTGCCTGTCATGCTCGACTGCTTCGAGGGACATGGCGAAAGAAGCAGTTGAAGCAACTCTTGATGGACTTTTCTTCGGGTAAGTTTCAACGGGCCGTTTCCAATTTTGCGCCATTTTGGTGTTGGCAACATCAGCGGTAATGCCTCATAGATGGATCTGAGCATTTACTGTATAACACTAGTATCTTGAAACGCCATTTTGTTGTAGCATACCCTGTTGTACTTAAACTATGCATGGTCCACTTGGATCAAGTAGTCAATTCTAAGAAAGCTAACGTTGAGACAGGATGAACTACATGAGCATATTCAGGTACACACACCACCGAGGTGATAAAACATGTCATTCCAATCCAAATGAATCATTATGGAACTCCGAGTCAATCTGGATCTAATCTATTAGTCCTACAGGTATGTTGTCCATGCCAAATGAAGTGGTAGCTGTCGAATAAATAGGGTTGATGGATTTCATACCTTGTGGCATATCTTTACTGGTGGTAGGGTTACTGAGTAGAAATAATGTAACACCATATTTATGCACCACTGTTCAGTACGGTCACAAAGAACAATGCAGTGATTGCAGTTCCGCAAGCAATGAGATTTCAGCAACAATGCTCAAAAGCTCAAAAACTTTTTATATTTGCTCACAACTGTCCAGAAAAGAAGACAAATTGTTGATGCATGATGGAACCACCTACGTATGAAATTCGGCATTCAGGCTGTTCGAGATGCCAACTAGTTAAGTTTTCTCTGAAGCACCATCATGGTGAGCACTGACTTCTGAAAATTAAATAATTTAAGTTTCCAGGTTTATTCTTGTTACATTTTTGGAAAAATGTTTTAGTGATTATTAAGCTATCTTGGGCTTCTATTCAAGGCATTAAGCTTAGGTAGGCATTGCCAAAGACTGAAACATTCCAGTCAAATTGAAAACCCTCAGTTGTTCAGCTTTCACAAGTTGAATATAAAGTTCCCAGAGATTTCAAAGTTTTACAAGTTGAAGTGATTATGATCACCAGGAGGTCTTCAGACATCGTTGGATTTCTTGGTGCATGCATGCACTCAGTTTTATTTCTTCAAATCCCAAAAGACTTTTCTCCAAATCCCAAATCCACAAATCCCAACATCTCAATATGCGTTTTTGGACAACCATTGCAAGTGTCATAACCAGCCATCATGTTTTCCAACATGATGGCAACTTCGATACACAGTACATATAACAGTAGGGCAACCTCGTCAGTTTGCATTTAATAAGAAACATGGCACGCTAAATTAAGAGCACACAAAGTGGGTTACTTCATCGATTGGCAACCCATTGACGTTTCGCCCAGGGGATCGATCATCCCTTAAAACCGGAAGCCCGTGAGCGGCCATGTTTCCCGTCCTTCAGTTTGCTCAAGGTGCTCACTGGCAATTTGGCACGCAAATTCGCCTCACTGTGCCTGTCAATAACGGCGTCAAACTGACCATCAGCAACTGGTTTCTTGCTGCTCGATCAGTAGCATGGCCCAGTGGATAAACAATGCAACCGCCTATGAAAATACATGTAGTTGAACTTCAAGGTTCCAAAAATATGAACGGGGGGATTATTGATGGCGCTACCTATTCCCGAAATTGGTCAGACAGTGAAACTGGATGCTCGAACGTTTGACAGGCTGAAATGAAGTAGCTATGCGTGCTCGAAAAAAATGACAGCCAGTGTTTATTTTGAGTTTTGAATGGCATGCAGCAAGATGAAGAAGTGCCAACCACTCCGAGGAAGTGCCCCTGCAGTGCCGTAACACTTTTTTACCCCACGATGTATTTTTTGCGATTTCAAAGCCGGTTTCTGTCTTGGCGAATATTGGTAGCCACCATGTCCTCAGGGCCCATGAACGTCAACTTTTTTGACTTCGGAGGGCCCGATCATGGGAACCGATCAATGAGCGTGGACGCAGGAGCAACCGATGAGACATGAAAACCTCTACAGGGTTGCCCACTGGGAACCTGGATTTTTTGCCCGAAAATGTATTCGAGCTTATTTTTGGCTATGAGAAACGATTAATAGCTCGTCACGAGTTGTCAGCTCTAATAAGATGTCAATTGCCATCGAGTCAGCGAGGATTCCTAACGTGTCAATTAGGACGTTTTGGCGGATCTTAACCACCTGGGATCGATCGTCGTCTGATACCGGATTAGCTGCACGTGTAGGGAAGATTAGTGTTGCATTTAAATGCTGTACCTGCATGTACGTCATAGCCTCATAGCGAGTAGGCCTAATGTCTTCGGTTTTGCTGTCCTAATGACGACCATGGCGCTTTTCAATGGTTCTTCAGCTGCCCAAACGTTGTTGAAAACGTTTCGTTCATCACTTTACGGCTTACACGTTTACAGTAGAAATTATAACTTAAAACAGAAGAATGAATCCAGTCCTTGACCTAACCTCATCTAATCGCCCATTATCAATTCGCAAGAAAAAATTTCCATAGACACCGCGTGTTGGGCTAATATGCACTCTTTCCAGAAAATCATATACTAGTACCTTGTACATATAGGAAGCTGTCTTGTATCTTTACCGCTACAAAATTGAACTGATTCAAAATTTACTCACCCAAGTGTAATCAGATCATGGCGTCATGCGGTAGACACATTTGATTGTTACCATGTGGCCGTAAAATTCATCCACGCCGAAAAAACGACATCTTCGAACTCATTCTCAACTAATTCACTTTGAATCTTCGGTTCGTGGTGTCGAAATAACGGCCGAAATTGAACGATTACGCGATTTTCCTTCACCACAAAGCTAATCCCAAACGGGTCCTCATCAAATTCCGCCATTTTGATTACTGCACCTATGACGGAAGCTCTCGATGATCAAAAACACTTTGATCAAAAATTACGGAATTCGTGACAGTCCGTTGAGAAACTTCGGCCTTGAAAGTAAAAGAATCTGAAAAAGGGCCATGATGACTTCCAACTTGTTTGATGAGTTGACAGAGGTTATTGTTACTCACTATTTCATACAGTGACGGTCCGAAGTTCATAATGAACTTGTCCGTGCCGATGTATCTTACATTGCACTTGTAAAAATAAAGCTGAATAATAAACCAGAACACCATACACATTACTATTGCAGTAGGAAAGTACATGTACAGTGTGCATGGACATTTTTAAAGTAAAACTCATTGTCCATGCACGGCACTGAATTATTCTTGACATCAAAAATGCCATGCTCTAACAATTTCACTTATTTTAACTGTTCTTTTTTATGCAAGAACACCCTTGGTTGCAAAGCAAGCCTGTACTGAAGTCAAGTGCGTTTCGTTCTCCAACTAAGCGCGTCATTCCTTGCACCCTTTGATCCATTTAATATGTCACATCAAATTCAAATAATTATCTTTCTTCAATAACAACCGCCCGCATGGGGCCAATGCGCCAATCTTTTATGGCTTACCTTAATGGAGTTCTTGAGATGTTGCTCACACCTTCTGCAGATGTCAAGGAAAGTCAAGGATATTAATCTCTCACTGATGGTTTTTCCTCGTATAACGGGTCGAAGATCAGCGTGGATGCATCGCAACGGTAAATTATGGAAGCATAATGAATGACCGCCACTATTTCAACTCTTGGCAGGGCAACACACGGCATGTTTATAAATTAACAAATTATGTTTATAGCGGTTTTTGGACGATTTTTCAACTTGACCTTGATAGGTGTTGAGAAATTATGGCGTGAAACTGACAGGTAATACTTAATGGTGGTCGACCATGCTGGAAGTAAATTTGCGGAAAGTAACATGATCTGACACGCGATGAAGATCCTTTTCTTTGGACTTTTTGGAAAAGGGAACAAATAAAAGCTTCAAGAAATTGTGCTTAACATTGACTCCCGATTTGGTCTCAAGATATCAGTGGCCATCGTCAGATTTTCACCATGTATAAAGTTGTGGGAATCGATAATTATAACTTAATTATTAAATAAAAATTCAGGTGTTCATCTTCAAGTGTAACTTCTTCTAAAATGTGTTCCTTGCAACATAATTAACAGATTTTGAAATACATGTACATGTATGAAATTATTTTTTGTGATGTAGAAGGGCTTTATTATCACCCTGATTACATCTGAGATAAATGTAGCATCCGATTTGCTTTCATGACGATTTTAATATTTCAAAAATTCAACGACATTTCACACGAAACACAAAAGGCCATCATTTGGTTTGTACAGGGTATCAATTTCAACCTGAAAATGCGAATTTAATTCAATTTCCAAGCACGCTAATGACAGAATATTAACAGTTTAGCAGACTTCGTCAGATAAACGGTTATTAAATAAAACGTGGGTATTCCAGATGATTTTAAGAGCTAGACCGTTTCATATACAATTCAGACATGTACAGTGATATGGAAAAGAAATACATGTACAGCATAGTTGCTCTGAGCAACTTCTTTGGCGAAAAATGTGTTTCCTCAAGATATTGGTTTTCGATGTTGCATTTTCATTAGGTCCTTAAATTACAGATATGACGTGAATAAAATGTTAAAAATGGAATAAATAGCACAAATCAAAATTTATACAGAATGACTTAGGATACTCAGGTAAAATCAATAGAGGCAGCACTACGCACATAATGAGATACGAATACCCCTATTGCCAATCAATGATTTTTCTAAGACCCAGGGGGTGACCCTATGACTCGTACAACTACTGCACCTTCCAACCATACTTCAATAAGATCGAGCTTGAGTAATATAGGGTCGCCCTTAGGGTGACGAAACTGTCAAAAATCGTAATAATGTACAGTAGTTAGTGCAACCCATGTCCAGATGCATTGAAATTACTCCCACCACCACATGGCATTATATGACTGTGGGGTACAATATAGAAATCAGAAATTACATGTACATGCAACTGCAAGTTTCACGTATAACAGGAAACAATATCAATGCTGTAGAAATGGGTTGTACGATAAATTATTAATCACATTGATTTTTGGTAGATCTCAAAGACGAGTATGGTTGGCCATATGGTGTGGACCTCAGCTACATGTACAGTATATAAGATTGATGATATGACGACCAAGTTAGGCACATTTTTTAAAGGAAATATTTAGATGGAATGCATTCGTTTTTGTTGGTCTTTATACTGTAGATCAAAATTGTGAGATTCCAAAGTACCTGTGTTATTTTGCAATTGCACACATGCATTGATATGAGGACCTTACGTTTCTTTCTGGTATGCAACCAATGAAGCCGACATTACATGACAGCTCCAAAGATCAAAGATATATGTACCGTATGCTGAGATTTTCTTCAAATGCTCAAGCTTGAGTTAATGTAATTCCGAAAATTGAACTATAGTCTTGCCATCCATAAATTACATAAAATATAATATGACACCAACTTTTTAGGATTTGAAAGATTTCAAGTTTTCGTTGATTGCAATTGTGAGAAATGAGCAATTATTGCATGGGATTACCAGGACCGAATTAATAACACAGATAATTTGTACATCAATTTTTTGGTAGGCCCTATAGACGAAGTTATTACAATGTAGCTTGATAGATGAGTGGTGGCAAGCGTCTTCAGCCTCTGCCTCAGCTGCTAGTGTTGTTAAAAGCAACGTGATACACGTATCTTTAGGTGTGCCTGGTATGCCGGAGGACCGGTTGCACCAACAAGTTTAGCAATCCCAGGGTAAACCTCAAGTTAACTAAGGAAAACCATTGCACCACAGAAAAGTCCCAATAGCTAAACTAAAATGTTGCAACATAATGGTGCAACTGGTCCTCAACAGCAAGTATGCCACTGTATACCGTTGTTCATACTGTTCATTCTGCACTAACGCTGTCACTGAATATAATATTGAAACATCGATATCGTTATTGCAAAAGGCAACAACTTGTCCACCCTCATCCATCCAGCCACAACCCATGGCGACGCCACCTGCAAAGGTCATGGCAGTCATTGAGACACTGCATGCTTACAATATTGGTAGAATGACCCAAAAATGAGAGCACTGCCAAACTGCCCCATTGTCCACTACCACCCCCACCGCCCCAATCTCATACACACCGCAAAATAAATAGTGACATTTGGCATCATTTTTGGTAGAGAGCTCACCCCGCCAGACGGCGCTGCTACAGCACCTGGAACTTCCAGGAGCTGGACTTGTCCGCGTACTCCAGGCAGTCGTTGGCCATGGAGGACAGGGCCGAGTTCATGGGGGGCGTCCTGGGCGTGAGGGCCTGGGCCGAGGCGAAGCCGTTGGGCGCCGCTCCGCTCATGTGCGACGCCATGGAGTTGGCGGCGCTCATCTGGTGCTGCATGGCGGGCGAGGCCAGGTAGGAGTCCATGTTGGCATAGTAGGAGGTGGGGGCGGGGTAGCTCTGGGCGTAGCAGCCGCCAGCGTTGGCCCCCTGGTGGTTGGGGTGCATGGGGTAGGACGTCCGTTCCAGGCAGGGACTGCCCTGGGAGAAGTCGCCAGCGATGGACGCCATGGCGGCCACGGCGCCCATGGACGCCGGGCTCCAGATGCTGTTGTAGGGGCTGTTGGTGCCGTTGTTGCTGCTGGGCACCGAGGGCATCTTCAGCGAAGAGTCCCTGGGGGGAGGCACGTGGGAGGAGCCGTTGTGGGGCGGCGCCACGGGGGGGGAGGCGGGGGAGATGGGCGACTTGGACTTCTTGGGACGGGTCTTGCTGGGCTCGCCGCTCTGCTGCTGCTTCTGCTGCTGGCGACACTTGGCCCGGCGGTTCTTGAACCACACCTGAGGAACGTGCAAAAATTCGGGAATGATTGAAGGATTCGAAACGATTTTGTACACCCATACCTCTTCAGGGTTACCCCCAGAAATTCAATTTTCGACTTTTCCCTGACTTTTCCAAATGAAAAAAAATTTCCCTGACTTTTCCAAATGAAAAAAAATTTCCCTGACTTTTTCATTAAAAATGCGAAAGTATGACGTGCCAATGTAAAAACGCTATGTATATTGTTTATTGTTTACAAACATGATGTGAACACAAATTTCAATAAGGAACCAGCAATGTGGCACACATTTTTAATCATTCTCAACAATTTTGATTCTTAGCCTCGAGATCACGTGGAACTGTTTTTATTTCAAATTCCCTGATATTTCACTGATTGTTTTGTTTTCCAGGTAGGGGCGCCTTAAATAGGTTTCAAATCCCCATACTTGGTCGCTAGATGGCTTCATGGCTCATGGTAAATGTTGTGATGCTAATCAATCACTTGTCCAACACTATTGGGCGTGTGCAACGCCACTGGTGGCGCTGAAGTCAGCCACTGTCATGGCCGCGAGAGTAGGATAAAAGCCTCAAATGCAATGGGAAGTTTTTCATTTTCCCCAAATA
>JAQFYZ010004191.1:0-11611 GCA_034695085.1 Cylindroiulus punctatus | reverse complement strand
CAAGGTTTACCTACATAAAATGGAAAAAACTTCTTCCGTACGTGGGCAAAAATTACAAGTGTGAATGCACCATTACTCTAACGTTATAATCCTCGAATGATCTTGATGGACCGATTCAAGATCACTTTTGGGTGATGCTCGGGTTACCTTGGCCATGATTTCATACGTTTCCATTGTCATTTTTGCGGGGTGGGGGTACATATTAATTATTGTTACTCACGCTGTATCTAAACTGGAATGTCCAAGATTTAGTTACCTTGATGACTATACCTTTCTAACTGTCAGCATATCATATTAGTGCATGAACCAAGCCAGCACAACCTAATTCTCTAGGTACAGTATTGTGAATTCTTCGTCGAACATCTACTTGTACAATGTTTTTTGAAACTATCCTTTTTGGTAATTTCTGTTTTTTATAATTAATATTATACCGTACACTCCGCCTTATATAGATCCTAGTACATGTACAGTATACACTGTATGTCATCAGTCAATCGTATACATGTATTTCATAATCCTTTTGGAAATTTTGAAGAATACAAAATAAAGAAAAACCAGTATTGTTTGTTCAGTTGAACATATTCGATTTCATTTCATCTTATCATAAAAACGAGGCATACGTGCTATATATACATTCAGTGTACTGCATTCGGTAAAATGTGCAGGTAAAACAGTCGCATTGGGACGCAGAATTGAGAAAAATTGGTTCATGAAGTCCAATTAAAAAAAACGCGAATATTTCCTATCAAAACATTCTCTTCCTGGATGCCAAATGAGCGGTGTCAATTTCATTATTGGAAGAAATTTCATGATACGGAACCATCAGCCCATCTCGTTTTTTTATCATTTTCTAACAGAAAAAGAAGGCAGGTTAGATAAGCGTATTTATACAAGTAACTCTTAGATCGACATTAAAAGGCAATTTCCGGTACATGACTACATCTTTTCAATCAATAGACCCGAGTAACGTTGCGAGGCCTTCTTTTTTTCTTCATATATAGTTTGTTACAGAAACAGTGCCTTAATTGGTATTGGGCTAATGAAAGAAACGGGCTGGCCACCCTCCATCAGAGGCGTTGTTTTTGCCAGTTCCTGAATGTCAACATATCGACAACTTGGTCACCGGTTATCATTTGAATGTAATGCACTCGCACGAATATGGTCAAAATGTCAGTGTCCAAGCGGGATACTGACCATCACATTGTTGCTGCATGGAACAATTCCCAACTTCAGCTTTCCATCGATAGGAGACGCCACTGATATGGGAATGTGAAATTGATCATAGATCTGTTACACCTTGGCAAACTATTGATGAGTTTTTGAATATAGGAGAAGTCCTTCCTATCGTTACACAATTACGTTACAATCTCGTTACAAATTTATTTAATGAAACTTAGTTATAGGAACCACATTTTAGAAGAGTAGAACGAAAGTTTTTTATTTCATGTGTTTGGTTCGAGTACCAGCATGCGGCGCTGTATCCGCCAAAATCGGATATGGCGTCTGTGCAGGTATTTCTGGTACAGTTTTAGGGGAAAGGGGTTATAAAGGGAAACACTTGATGATCACCATGTGAACTTGTAGAAACTCAAATCACTGTTGCTAATTAATATAATGCATAACGAGCGAGTTAAATTTGCAGAAGCAATTAAAAAAATTTAAATCACAATTAAAATAAGTTTCTTCCAACTTATTATAATACAATTTTTGAAAATTCACATATGGTGAGCCTGTTTCTATTGAAAGCTCTTTTTCGAGGATGACATTCTCCTGGGCGCTTAAATTGGATTGCTGTAATCCTATTTCAATTTAGGTAAGCCTACGCACAATCGCACGTGAATCACTTTTCATCTTATGCAAGGTTTAGCGAATTTTTCAACATGGCCTGCTTTGACAGTTCTTAAATTTAGCTTGTCCGCCCTACAATTTGGACCCGTGTTTTAATTTGGTACGCCGGTATATTTTTAGCATGGACGAGGGCTGGAATGTCGGTAGCATTTTCGGCATTATGCTACCTTGTTGTTCGTCATAGGGGGTAATTAGTCATGCCAATTTTGAAGGAGGAAGGTTGCTAACCTAGCTAATTACACCTAGATTCCCTGGGGATTACATGGATTTAAAATTAACTTTGATGGTAAATACTGGTGGCCAAATTTAAAACGTCTATAACCCACCCTCTATTTTCCTGCGTTTTTTTTCTGCTTGTCCGAGGGGTGAGGATTTTAATTTTTTCGGCAACTTTTTCATTACTGGGGTCGGAATATGCTTAAATAAACTACTTTGATCAACTCTTTTGCCATCCGGAAAATTAGGTTTTTAATTTTATTTGGGTCTTCTCTATAGACTTAATTTTTTTTGTTTCATTGTTGTCGGGTGAACTTTTTTGTACTTTTTTTTATACTTTTTCTTTAAAAAGCGGCTAATTTTAACCTTCCCTTTTAGTCCACAAAATTTCAGGCCTGACAATGCCATTTCCTCATTGGCTATTCACTTTTTTTGTGTGAAGTAATTGTTTCAAAGTGAATATGCGCCAAATTATTTCGCACATGAGTTTACATTGTGATTATAATAATGACGGTCTACCTTGAAACGCTAGCGACAATGTCAAAATTTAATACGAGCAGCCTCCGAAAGCTGAAGCGCTTTTTGCTTCGCCATTGCAAACCACCTTTTTTCCTCTTTAATTGTTTGTCATACATATATATTTAATTTTTTATATTTTATTTGATTGATACTTTTTGCGCCTCTCTCGGGCGCGAAAAGGCAATTTTCTAGTTGGGTGAAAAGAAATTAAAATAAAAATGGCCGACACGTGAAGACCAGTTTTCATCACAATATAAACCTACTTATTTGCTTGAACAAATTCTGGCCCATTTCATACTAGCCATGTGTTCATATGCTCGAACGTACTATGGACACTCATAACAATATGCTAATGATGATCAGAGGATGCATGTCTTTTATGAAAAAAATTCTCGCTAAGGGATACCATATTTCACGATCATATTTCAACAGCAAGGTGCGAAGAATCGATGACTTAAAATGCATAATGATCTGAGTGTCAACTTGTTTATTTGTACATTTTTTTTTTCTTGTCACTAAGATCGTTTTGAATTTTAAACTCCAATTTTCTGCAATAAATTGGCGTCGGAAATGAGATGGGGTGTGATCATGTCTTTTTCTATTAATCCGCAGCAATTAACCACCGTCCTTGATCAGTATTTGTCAAGGCATTCACCGACGGGTCTCATTTCCCACGGTGCCTGGAAATATTTTTGAAAAGTCAGGAAACTCCAGCAAGGTCAAAGGTGGCCCGAGCTGCCTGGAACGGAACTTCTTGTTGTTCGGAAGGCTATTTGTTGTTGAGGGGGCTCACGTAGGTGAGTTAACGGAAGAGGGAGAATCCCAATGATAAGGATAATAGATAAGAAAAATATAGAAGGGTTGCGTTCGGAAACGCCTCCTGTCACACCTTTGCAACCCTTTGATTCCCAACTGTACATTCGCAAAAAAAGTGTAAAAACCGGCCTGAGCAGTGCAGCGAAGAAGAAGCTTGCAGAAAGCAGTCCTTCCGGAAGGAATGGTACCCCTGGCCATGCTCTAATGTATGTGTCATGCATGCAAATGAGGGGGCTTCTTCCATTTACCACCAAAGGATTGAAAGGGAATTAAAAGAAGGGGGTACTATAATGACAATTCCCCGCCGAATGCGTGGCGTTTTCAAAGGTTACCAATGAATGTTTGTCATTTGGCACCTCATAAAGCCTCGCGTTATGGCCAGGGGAGGGGAGGGGTACCTTCCAGCGCCATTGTTGCCTTGTTATTATTGTCGTCCCGTGAATAAGAGAAGGGCAATGTTGCGGAAATAGCGCTGGTAGCCAAAGGGTTGAACCAGTTTGTTTATTTGGCCGTTGAATTCCAACGCGGTTTCGCAGCTCCCTTTCAAGACCACCTTGTTTTGGGCTTCTTGAAGGGACCGTTCTTGTTGTCGCACTCGTATGGCCGGATATTCTGCAACAGGTTTCCCTCGTTCATCTTCGTGGTTTTCCTAACAACGACCAGTTTGAAGCCAGAACCAGTTATCTGCTAACCGGTTACGCATTAACTGGCGATGACCATGATAGGTTTTACTTTCAACTTGCTAGGGCAGATGTGCACCATAGTTGCTAACTTTTCCCCCTAACCCTCCCGCTGCATTGATCTCTGGATGTCCTCTGTTTGGTTGTTTGGCAGTCGATTGACAAATTGTGACGTTGTTATCATGCACCTCCATTGCAGGAAATGACTTTGATAAGGTTTTGCCATGGCCATGGCACCGACATGGCATGTGTACAGTGTATGGGCCTGGTAATGCGATTCCTTTGGTATTCCTTCATGGTGACTACCAGTCTGGAAAACATGGAAACTACACTCAGGGAATTTGATTTTAATCCTGAAAAACTCAGGATATTTCAATTGCAACTTGGAATTTTTTCATTATCATCACACGAATGTGCGAAAAATGACTAAACCTCATGTCATAAGAATTCCACCATTTCCAATCAAGAATGATCATTGCAAAAAGATTTTTCATTTACATCCTATTTCTGATAAATGTGAAAAAAGTTGTCTCTGCTGCAGATGTACACATTTTGTATATCAATCTTTCTGTTATCTTTTTTTGCTTTTTCGCCTATTTATTTATTTTTTGGCTCACCCCCATCTTCTCAAACGTTTCACTTCATGGCGCCGAAACCGCTTATCGGAAAGTCCTTGTTACCCAAAATCGCTTATCAGTGTGCTTTCACCCAGTTCAGGCGAACATTTTATCAGCAAAACTGATTTAATCTATTAATAAATAAGCCAGTAAATTGTTAGATGACTGTTTTAGAGTGCCGGTACACAGTACATCGATTGTATCACTTAACTTCAGAAATACTGCTTATTTTACCCTTTCACGATAAATTCTAATTTGTATTTCGAGATGCATGCATGATTACCAAAAGGAAATGGAGGAACCCAAAAGGAACCCAATTCCAGGTAATTTGCCAGGCCTAAGAAGCTGGCACACTTGACGCTTTTAGCAGACACTTAACACGGTACTGTCGGTACAACGAACGTTATTTAAAATTTATTAAAGCACGAGTATGTTTTTTTAAGACACGGTCAAAAAAGGACGCGTAAGGTAAATGTTCGTGTTTTTAATAAACTTTTAATGACTAAGTGTGAACTTTCGTTACTAAAATGCACGTTCTTAAATGGAAGGTTTACCGAAGGCCCGAAATTAAAGTTACGTTTTTAAAAATGTCGTTGCGTTGCGCTAACTCCCTAACATGCCAAAACATGTACATGTAACTTAAATTTAGCTGCATTGCTATAGCATGCAGTCTGAATACATGTGTACTACGTGTTCGCAATATTGCAACGTGTGAGAATTGCGCCTAATGGCGGCCCGTGATTGCCATTGCGTGCTGAACGGGTTGTAGGCACGCCACACGGGGGCAGTTTTATGAGTTTAATTTTCTGCGAGTCTGCTTCTTTCCGACTTTTTCTCCTGGATAATCGACTGCTGGAATTGTGGCCAGTAATTGATGGCTTCCCTCCGCCATCTTTTCCCCCCCTCGCCAACACGTTGTTGGACGCCATCGGTGGTTCCTTTTCTAACGGGTAGTTTGCTCGCGATTATATAATGCCATTTTGTAATGCTTGGTGGATGCTGGACGTCCAGGTCCCTGTGCCTAAAGGCCTTGTCGAGCAAAAACAGGCCCAGACGATAGTTAATCTTCTACGTACTCCGAATGGGTTTACTTTCTTCAACTCGAGAAACAAGGTTTTTCGAACGCGTGTTTGTTTTTGGTGCGCTGCGAATGTTTTCTCGCGATGCTACGCGTATACTTTGGTTCCTCCGAAATTTCCATAAGGCCTGAAGCTGCATGAGTTTTGCGCACAAATCCGTAGTTTTTTTGACGTGTTTTCAAACTAGCTTATGTATTTTTTAAATACGCCGGTATTAATACAATTGTCTGAGTTCTCGAATTTTGATTCCCTATATACAGTAAAATGGTTTCAGCAGTTCGAAACACAAATTTGAGGAAAAATTTCAGCAGTTCGAAACACAAATTTGAGGAAAAAGTATAAAGCGATGTAGATGTTTTCTCCAGTTTGTCTCCATTTGCTTAAAGTCATGTCCTTTTAACATATCAATCGGGCATATAATTGTTAATTTGACAGTTCAAAAACGAGGAATTTAAATGGTGTTTTTGCCGAAATCTACGTGTAATATATACAGTATACCGTATGGCTAAAAAAATAAAACAAGTATAAAATAAAAATGTCAAATAATGTACAATGTGTATATACTGTACATTACTTGACCTTTTTCAAATGCAATTTAGTGATGCCCTGCTGCTGGATGCTAATTTCATATTTTTTGGTTTTGTTCTAGGTAAGCTCATGTTTCACTTCAACGTTTGCTTCTGCATGATTGTAATTATACCCGTTTGTGACTCAATCGTGTAGGCATAGGTAAGCACCGTTTCTAATAGTTTCACTTTATAAACATGTGTTCACGTCGAATGACAAATTTGTAGAATATGAAATGCTCGAGGTTTCCGTCAGTTTAATCACAGCACAAATCTTTGTGTATTGCTTCTTAAACTTTTCGCTTCTTAAGATTAAACGTGCGTTGATCACGTTGCCTTTGGGCATGTCTGGTATAATGCCAAAACTACACAGCGACATGGACTGTGGAAGGAAGCGGTTTATCGATCGCTTTATAAGGCACGTCCACTATATCACAAAACGTGTTTGTATAGCAAAGGTTATACAACGTATTTAAAAATGGGCAGAAAACTTTTTACATATAATATCTTGGCTATACTGGAATACAGCCACAAGTTATATATGACATTACATAAGTTGTAATACGCTTCCCATACGCGCACTTACTGAAAGTGGTGGCATATGTAAATTGACTTTCCACAATATCTTATCTGGAAGGATCATTTTATTACACTTTGATGTAAATAATGCTAAAGGTGATGTCGTGGTTCATCGCGAAATATTTCACGGTGTCCGTATTTTACATAATATCGGATATTGAACTTACTTGAGTTTCGGATAGGGGTCTCGACTTGGAATAGGAATGCACATGGTTGCGTTTAAGTCACGAATTACATGTAAAGAACATTGTGAGAATGTTCCAAAAGATTTCCGCCTACTGCAAAAGCTGTCTGTAGCAAAAACAACAACTGCGCAATGGCCATCTTTAACGTTGACCGTCTTAATGGTTTCGTTGGTCATACTGGCAGACTACCTGAATATGTAATTCTAATTCGGAGAAGAAACCTTCAGTATACTGTAGCCGAGAAGTTGCGATGCGACTGTAAAGAACAAATGTTGAAACTGGGGAAATTTCCCTGCAGAGCAATAGGATTGTCTGTCTGTGACCAACAGCGCATCCACATTCGAGACTGTGCCAAGAGCTTTTGGTTTTCGACATTATGGTAAAATGGAAAAATGCTTTGTCAACTAGGTAATTTCCTCAGGTTTTATGGCGGTTAACGATGGTAGTGTGCACTCGCGGTAAACGCATACACTGTATGTAACCATCCACATGATGGACAAGTTAGTTGACATCAGATATCTTTCATCAACGTCGGTGACCATATACATGACCATCACCCTAAAATGTCACATGCATGGGATATCAAAATGCCAACGCCCAACCACATTGCTGCAGCCTTGATAAGCACAAGTTTGACCTAGATAACGGGCGCAAATTGGGCTATAGTTCTGGTGTAGACCCAGGGGCGCTGTATGGAAGTGGGCTTCACCTTACGACTCGCAGGCTAGCAGTGATTGCCCGGTGGATGGGGCATCAAAGTAAAGAAGTTTGTTTTGGTTAAACACATAATGTGAATATTTTGGACGGATTTGGAGGAGGGTCTTAAGCTGTAGTATGCACGTATCCGATACGATTGATTTTCCAGATCCGTAACATTTCTTCCCAAGACACCCACTTTGAAATTAAGACCCCGGGTAGTTGTGCTTGCCCTTTGCAGGCTTTATCCGATTTCGTGTTGATGGCGATAATGGATGCAGGTATTCTATGACGTCGTCATAACCATGCAACCCATCGTTGGTCAGTCGCCCTGCACCCCATTAGCCACGCATTAATACATGCATGTCTTCTAAATGATTGATCCCATCGACGACGTACGGGCTTGGTAACAAGGACGCTCGCAGCGCCCCCTTTAGCGACCCCTTTAGCGACCCCCTTGCAACTAGACTGCATGTGGGTGGGTTGCTCGCCGGTGCAACAGTTAGCCAAACTGTGTTTTAAAAATCAATGTGTGTACTTGTCTCTCCGTGAAAATGTACAGCGAGGGTCGCTATATCTGAGGGAGTTAATTTCCATCTACTTCGACGGGGCGACACTTTATGGTACAGTAATATTTTGGTAATACAGTCCTCAGACTACGACCATATCCGCACCGTTGGCATGCACATGTTGATTGATTTCTAACAAATCCTGTGCACTTGGTTGGTAGCAGATACTGAGTCTTCTTTGGAATGTATAAGTTTCCTTTGGATTGTGGGAACGTGGACAGTGTGTGGTCACGCATGAACACTACCACATACATGTACATTGAAACGTTCCTGTGATTTCAGTAGCGGTGTAGCAAGTTGGTGCCCTTTTTAATTCTTTAAATGTGGAGAAAAACGCAGCGTTCTCTATTTGAGCGATTTGAAGTTGTAGTATACTGTCAGTGGACTGTCACTGAGCAGTAGCAATTAAGACAATTCAATTCGGTCTCCTTACTGACTGTCAGTGGATTGTCACAATTTGACAATATAGTGTACACTGTATACTGTAATTCAACTCAGTTCCATATAACCCAGTGGATGGCAAGGAGTAAGTCCTCGGCGTCGAACGTATACTGCCAGTATTAAAGTTAATACCATGAGATAGGGGGCTAATCCATCAACCCATTTTCGGTGGCATTTACCGCACCACATTATAGTGGATACAATCGTTATTGCTAAATTGATAAAAATGTTAAATTTTTTCAAGTGTAGGGCTTACTTCCTGTTCTACACTTCTTCCATGAATTTTGTGCACTCTGGGACGTGTCGTTACCAGAAGAAAAACACTACCCAGTTTTGGGCAGTTTACCCAGGTTTGAGAAGCTAAGATGAAAACCACAGAGCTGCAGGTTTGCCGAATTCAGCTGGAATTCGCAAATCATTTGTAGAAGGCCTTTGACTGTTAGACTTATGGGAAGTTGCAGAAGGCTCGTCTAAACATTACAATGGTTAAGTTCAACCGATGACAATAGTTCTGTTTTGCTACCACTCGTGACTTTACGCTACGCTCGACGTCACGTCCGCCCTTACTCCACGCGCAGCACATCCTCTTGAATCCCCATCTCCAGCATCTCCAGCATCTTCAGCTCATCTTCCGTCTTATTAACCTGTCTGTCTACGTACTTCTCCGCCGCTTGTCTGGCACGGGATAAGCAACGGTTGATATGGCAGCGATGTGCACCAACCCATTTTCCCCCATTTCCTACTCTTTGCTTCTGTATCTCAACCCCCATCCTACCTTACCCCTTTCGTCCCTCGGTGCAGCATCCACTGCTGATTTCCAGAGTATACGTATACGCGACGTGTACGTACACGTTCCGCCGGGTCTGATACGCGGGCTTTTCAGCCAGTACCACCCCCTCGCAGTTCTTTCTTTATTTTCCGACTTCACCCAACACCCACCAGACTTCCAGTAATCACGCACTAGCATGCAGTGGTGGAGTGGGCGCTCGATACTGGCGCAGCCATGGCGGCTTTTCACTGTAGGCCATGCAGACTTGGAATGGTTTCTTCCCAACCCTCAACCCACCCCTTACCCCTTTTTTAAAGGCCTTTTCCCCCCAACCATCCATACTTCGAAATTCGTTTTAATCTGGAATTGCGGTGCTGGCAGCGCAGACTCAGCCGCTCCAGACTGGCTGCGCAGCGCTCGGCCGCTCAGACAAGGGTTTTTACCATTTCTTGGTTGCGCCATTACTGGTTTTTTTTTCATCTTCACGTTGTTGGATGTTTGTGCTCGTCCTCTGTTCGGCGCATCTTCTTCGCTCGCCAACAGCGCGCTGTGGGTACCGGGTCTTACCACGTGCTCCGCTGGAGTAGCTGGAGCTGAACGATCCTCCAAACCGGAAATTGTCCTCGGATTGGTTGGGGAAATCGTGGAAATGCGCAACTGGTTGAACTGGTGCGGGGCTCTGGCATGGACTGGTGCTTGATGGACTGGTTGGTGCTGCCAGCGACGCTTCGCTCTCATCAACGCGAGCGTGGTGGACACGTCACTTCCGGTTGCCTCTTAATTGCCAGGGCGCCGCCTGCTGATTGATCGACGCAGCGTCATGCATCCGCGGCTGTTCGCCGCGTGGAGATTGCAAACGGTGAGTTTAATTTTTGGCGCCCAAATTGGTGTCACGTGGCCTGGAGACGGACCTCTGCCGGGGGCTGCTAGCATCCCTGGTGGAAAGATTAGTATACGGTCACTATGCTGTATCACAATCATTTCAATAGTGGTTGTTTGGACTACTGATATCAGTATGTATAGTGATATTACTGTACCGATGTCAGTATAAAACTATACTGATGTGAAAATAGTGATACCAGTATAACACCTGTAGTGACCAATAGTGGTTTTTTGGACTACTGATATGATAGTGATATCAGTATGCTTAGTGATATCGGTATGTGTCACTATAGTGTGAGTACTGATATAGTGACATCAGTATGTGTCATTATAGTGCGAGTACTGATATAGTGACATCATTATAGCAACTATAAAATTCAGTTACGATTTCATATATTTTAACTGAAAATTAATTAAATTTATATGTTGGTATGAATATCACTACAAACACGACAATTTTAGTGTACATAGCAATAATTTATTAAACGCTTTTTTGTAATACCCCTGTTGGTCAGTATAACAATACTGATAACAGTTAAATTTATACTAATACATGTATTACCAAAGATCAGTGTATTTTTACTGATATCACTACAATTTTTATAATGATTTATACTAATCTTTCCACCAAGGATGGCCTTCCTTCCACCGAGGTCGCTGAATTTTATCCGTTGGGTGGTTGTGAAGGCTCCAGGAGCTTGCATTAGCGACGGGGGCTTAATTTCCGTTAAGTTCAATTCCAACTAATTTCCATTTAATTGGCGAATTTAGATATGAAATAATTGACTTAGCCAAGAAATCCTGATTTGATGGAGGGACTTTTTAAATGAAACCATCGAATTGGTAGAACTCATTCCAGTCCACTTATGCAACGTAGGCAGAGGCCATTCAGAAATGCTGTTGGTTTGATTTTTTCCTCGCAAACTCAGTCGGACCATTGTAACATTGGCACATTCTCTTCCCAAGGATAACCTTAATTAAGGTCCATTGAAAGTGATTTTTTGCAATTGAATTTATCTAATTTTGGACAGATGAGATAATTTCAAATGAAACTAAATGTTTTAATTCGAAGTTATATTGATAGTAAGTTCCTGGACTATATAAAATTAAAAGACATTTCGTTTTTAGAATTGTTCCAAATTCTAGATC
>JAQFYZ010004190.1:0-11613 GCA_034695085.1 Cylindroiulus punctatus | reverse complement strand
GGCACCCGTTTCACCCCTTCAAAGGGCACCCAAAGTTAGAGTGCCCCGGGCTCCCTAAAGTCTAAATCCGGCGCTGAGTGTAGGTACCACTGTCAGGGTCTGCTAAATGCTCTTTCTGTCAATCATGACCTAAGCGAAAATTCCGCAGAATTCCGATCTCGAACTGCTCAGAAAAGTAAAGTTCTGGCCCTTCTCGGGGATGCGAAGTAGAAACAGTTTACCGATAATGTGTTTTCTGCGCATGTCCGCCATCTTTGTTCATGGTCTCAAGTTGAACAGAGCTCTTCAGCCAATTTCCTCCAAAGTTTTTCTTAATCTTGGACTTGAGAAAAAATTATGAAAAAATTTTGTCCAAAATTAAGAAAAAATTACAAGTGTGCAGTGAGGATAAGGCCACAAGTGCGTTGTGACTTTGGGGACACCCAGCACAAAATTTCGTGGAACAATTTCTCCTTTCCAAATTTACATCTGACAATTATTTTTTTTGTAACATTAACATGGACTTGCATCACCTCTACATCTGCTTAATGGGCGATAGATGGTAGCACCATATGAATGGGAAGGGAAAAAAATTGCCATTTTTCAATATTAACTTTAGTAGAGGACGGATTAATTGTACAATAATCCACGCACCGGAGAATCCTTGTACAGTACAGTATTAATGTCAAAACTAACAAACAAATATAATTTGACTTTTCCATCTAATGTGACATTTTTATATATTTTTTATATCTTCATATCTTTCATTGAAATGAAAAATCAGATTGCATTAGATTACACAGATCAGCATTAGAATTGCAACATTTCGAATGATAGCCCGATTGCTCAAGTGAACTATAATTCTGCATGGATTTCAAATTGGCAAACTCGAACCTCCATTCAACTGAATTCGCACATGAAACATATTGATTTTGTTAGCCATTGTTTGGGCCCTAGGGGCCAAGTAGGAAATGCTCAGACTTAGGAGGCTCCTTATTTGAGGACTTCGTTGTAGCAAGGAATTTCCCCCTGGACTCTTGTTAGCCATGTCTTAATGTTGGTAAATTCTTCCAAACTGAAATGTTCTCCTTCAACTGCAGACATCGACGTGACCAGGCTTAGGTCAGCAATGGTCAACTGATCACCAGCTGTGTACTTGCGGCTGCTGAGGATTGTGTTTAAAAAACCCAACCTCTCGATGACTATGGCTTTCGTGGCTGGGTTTGGGACCTTGCCCAGAAATCGTATAGGAGCCTAGAGTAATAACAAACTAATTATCAAACAACATACCATATATGCATGTATTACAAATTCCACAGGTTATCCAATGGTACTAACTGCAAATTGAAATAAGCTAGCACTCAGGCAACTGGCATCGAAATACAACATGGTGTCCACGGTGGCCCTTTGCTTGGGTTCTTTGGGGTACAATTTGTCGTCTTTGCCATACTGCTGAACTAGGTAGCCCATGATGGCCCGACTACATGAAGGTAAAAAACATTTTCAGACCAGTTTCAAAGACATTGCAACTACCAAATTCCTGCATGGCATTTAACTTACCTCTCCCACATGTAGAAGCCGTTATCATCCAATGTTGGCACAGTGTGAGTCGGATTCATCTAAAGATGTCAGAGAAATGTATTTAAATATCTCTATTTTGAAAGACAAAATCGGTCGATATTTTTTTTACGAGGTACGGATATATTATCAATTTTCTTCTATTTTTTTATTCCCACAATGATTTGAAGCCACCGTGATAAATGTGCACAGCAGACAGAAATTCCCAACAGCTAGCAAAGGTGGAATTACAATCAACTCGACAAGTAGAATTCTAGTATATGAGATGCACTACGCAAAATGTGCCAATTGGAACAGCGTCATTACGTACAACACTACGTACGTAAAGTACACCCACAATTTCTGTACTTTCACTCGCCTTTAGATATGCTTCTGTTCTGTTTTCCTTTTTCTGCAAGTCCACTTGTTTCTCCTGTAGCTCTATTCCTATGGACTTGGCAGCGAGCAAAACCGCACGGTACGGCGGGCTCGCTCTGAAACCGTACAAAATGATCGGCATGCCTGCAGATTCTGTTTCAAAATACAACAATATATCCTTCACTTTGACATTCCATTCCAAGTAACAGTTCAGACACAAGTTGATAATTATATACTTATGAGTTGATTTTTGTAAAATTTCAATGAAGATCCATTAATGAGGGTCGTAGGAACGCCGAGTTGAGCTGAAGCAAATTATTAGGCCCCAGATTTACAGGGGCCGTAAGAAAATCGTACCGAACCGAGTATCGTACCGAACATTAGAAACTGACAGAATAATTTGGTGTTCTACCAAGCTCCATGCCCCACTGCCAAATATGAGCCTGAAGATTTCACTCCTTTATGGACCGGGATCAAAAGACATCACACTTTTACAAGTACCGGGCCCAAGGACTTCACTTATTGAGGGACTTATAGGCACATAGATTTGACTCCATCAGGGGCCAGGGCCAAAGACTTTACTCCTTCAAGGACTGGGGCCTTAAGTTTTTATGTCTTGAGGCACTGGGCCCAAAGATTTCCCTTTTTCCGAGTGCAGGGCCCAAAGGTTCCACTGCTTCAGGCAGTGGGGCCCGAAGTACCTGGTTGACAGATTTCAATTCTTCAGGGACCGGGACCCTTAATACCATTCCTACGCCCCTGTTACATTAACATGTTCATTTAGGGGATCACAAACGAACTGAGAGGCAGTAAACTCTGATAGACTTATGTAGAAAAATGGAACGTAAACAACAATTAATGCCTAAAGTGCATTCATCACACGTGCTATCAACACCGATACACACTGTGTAGTGCTTCAGTCATCCGGTGTTCAATTCAACGCAAATTCAGATGTATAAACCACACTGATTTAATCAGCCTACACTCTCGGTTACATTTCATTACCGGTGTTGACGATTTTAAAACTGTTTAATATTAATAACAGTTTAACATTGAAAGAAACGAACATAAACATGCTTTCATTTATTTCGAAAATTTGGAAGCGGCAAGGCTCTGGAAATTGTCAACTCCTTCTTTAGCGACTTCATCGTAGAAAGGGAGTTCTGCTTTGACTCTTGTCGCCCAAACCTTTATGTTTGGAAAGTCATCCAAGTTGAACTGTGTTCCTTCAACCGCCGATATAGAGGTCACCAAGCTGATGTCAGCGATGGTCAGATGATCACCTGCGGCGTACTTACGACTTTGCAAGATTATATTCAGAAATCCCAACCTCTCCATGACCAAGGCTTTCGATTCGAGGTTTGGTTGCTGACCCAAAAACAGGACAGGACGCTGGATAAAGAAAGTAATCTCGTGAAATCACCATCATGCCCATGTGAAAAATTCATGCAGAAAAAAATGTCCCCCAAAATACAATTCTGCAGAAAGTATGTTTCTTGTGCAGAAAATTGTATGCATGAAAATATGTACATATTTATACAGAATGTTTTATACGGAAATATTTCTGCATAATATAGAGATATACATGTATAGATATCATGAATTATCTATTACTTTTTCTGCATAAAAGTGCAGAAACGTTTCTGCAGAATCTTTTTCTTATGGGTGACCAAGAGAACAAAGAACAAATGTTCCTATACATGTTCCTATACTCACTGCAAACTGAATCAAGCTGGCGAACAGACAGGCAGCGTCATAATATAGCATGTTGTCCACTGCGGCCCTTTGCTTTGGTTCTTTCGGGTAAAGTTTGTCGTCTTTGCCATACTGCTGGACCAAATAGCCCATGATGGCACGGCTGATCAAAAACGAAAAACAAATTTGATCACTGAAGTTCCATGTTATTAAATTTCTGTAATGCATGTTATCTACCTCTCCCACAAGTTGAAGCCGTTATCATCCAGGGTCGGTACTGTATGAGTTGGATTCATCTATGTCAAAGGAAAATGCATGTTATGTCATTTTTATGAATGCTAAACCATCTAAACCTCAACATCAAACAATTTATTTTTCAAAATGTTGTTTTTATACCAAACAACCCTTGAAAAAAATATTTAGTATATGATAATAAAATCCATTAGATTATATACATGTTAATTATTGAATGTTTTAAGTTATAAATTCATCATAATTTTAACCTGAAAATTGGCAGGAATTATAGTTGCTATAAAACATATCCATTGAAAGCGAGAATTTATAAATGCAAGCTCCAGAATTACAATTCAGGTACATACTAACATAATTTTTATTAGATTGATAGAAAGCAACACAAGGGAATTGCCCTTTCGTCCAATTTCAAAACGCATGTTGTTTGATATGTGGAATGATGAACTGCAATCAGACTTTACATACAATGCGCGAATAATGTGAAATTTGGTCCTTCTCTGTGAAGATGCGAAGCACTAATGCTTTGGGGCGTAGTAAGTTATGCTTGATGTAAAGCATCCGTGCTTTGAACTTGAGCTACTTCCAGGAGAAGTACCAAATTTTACTTGCAAAGAGTTCATTAACCATGCATCTTATGTGAATTCCGCCTGCAGGTCATAATTCGTCACATTAACCTGCACAAGTTTTGAATTGGAACCAAAGAGCAATTTCAATTAGGGATGAGAGTGCCAGTTGTAACAGGGTTCCCACAGACCTGGAAACCTGGAAAAGTCAGGGAAGTTGGAGAAGGCTGGCGAAAATCAGTGAAAAGGAAGGGAGGATTGATTTACTTCAGTAAAGTCACCCTTAGTCAGCCCAGCGTAACTTGAATGCATGCACTCAAGTCCTAGTGACTTCATTCATGGAATTCTCAGTTTTCATCAATGAGGTGCATAATGTAAACATGAATGAAATGGGAACTGATGTGAACTTTCGCCTCTTAGCCCTTTTGGTTTGGGTGGGCAAAGCTTTTGAAATTGGAAGTTTGTTTATTACATGTAATATGTGTGCTCTATTGCTGGTTCCTTATTCAAATTCGTGTTCACCTCATGTTTATAAACAATGCTCAAAATGGACATGCATTTTTGCATTGGCACATGTCATATTATTTCATTTTTAATAGTCAAGGGCATTTTTTTAAACCTGGATAAGTAAGGGAGAAGTCAGGTAAGTTGCAAATTGAATTTCTGGGGTAGCCCCAGTAGCTGCATAGTAACACAATAACGTACAATGTATATATAATAACATAATATAGCTTCATTAGCATGTTATCATCATTGTCCATCATGACTCACCAGGTGTAGTGACTACCCTTTGTTTAACAAATGAAAGAACTTCACAATGGGATTTCACACACCTTTAAGAATGCTTCAGTTTTATGCTCCATTTTCTGGAAAATATCAACGTGCTTCTCCTCAAGCTCAATTCCGACGGCCCTTGCAGTGAGCAAAACAGAGCGATAAGGTGGACTCATCTTCAAGCCATACAATGTGATCGGCATGATGGCGGCGAGGCGAGTCTGTTTAAAATTTAAAAAAAAATTCAATTTCATGTTGATTTGCCAGATTCGCCAGAGATGAAGACAACAGACATATTAAACTTACTGGCAACACAGAACGTATGCAGCAAGGAAGTGTGCAAGGAGTGTGCTGGGAAGTGCAATGATGAAGCAGAGGCTTATCCGCAAAAGTTTTTTTAAAAATTTAAGTGATAACTGATAAGTAAGCTTACAAGTATAAGTCTAGTTACACCAATGACTAAAGTAAAATTAGAATACCGATGACAACGCATGTATACCGAATTACAAATAATACCCTGTCGACCGAATTATTACGGGTCGCCACCAGCTTCGGTGATGAAGAAAATAACACGAGCATTTAACTTCAAATAAAAATGCGTCACACCTAGATTTGCATCGGAGATTCAGTAGACGTGCTCTGATGCATCGTGAAAATGGGAAATTATTCCACTGTGGTAGTTGTAAAAAGGGATTTAAAATTTCCTTTTTTGGAGGCAGTCAACTTGAACTGGGTTGAATATGCCGGTAATTATAGACTAACCTAACAATACCAGGTACATGTTCTCCTCCAACAAGAAACAAATTATATGTTTGGAGTGCACAGACAAAACAAGATACATTATACCTGTAGTTGGGATTAACACAAATGATGTGCACAATACTAGTACTGGCTGTCCTTTCGGTGAGAAAATTGCGGGGAAAAGTGGAGGGGAAAAATAACAACAACAAAAAAATAACAAGATAAGAGGGGATAACACGACTGTTCACATCACTTCAAACATTTCACACCAGCAGAAAATGCATTGTCACTTCAAAGCATTTTTGGCTCATTTTTCATGAAAATTATATTTTTTGGAATCGCCTTAAAAGCTTGGCCATAATTTAAAAGTACACAAAAATACAATCATGTGCATCACATAACAAACACACGAAACTCAGACATTAAAAAACGAGCCATGCTAACAGGCAACAAATGTTACAAATTTAAACATGTACTGCTGGTCCAATATTACTCGCCTGTCCCACATGTAAAGGCCAGTATACTGGCGTTCGGATATATCCGAACGGTGTGTTGGACTCATCTGTGAAATGCAAGTTACGGCAATGCACATTTAGTAAGACTAAGCACTAGAGCATTTAAAAGCTGAGAACAAAAACAAGGACCATTTTCTTACCATTAAATTAAAGCTTCAGGCTTGTGCTTCAATCATGTCCACTTCCTTTTCTTCAAGTTTCAATCCGATGGCTTTTGCCGTGAGCAGCACGGATCGATATGGTGTGCTCAAGTTCGGTGAAAAACCATGCATGCAAAAAGATAAGCATGACTAAATGCTAAGGTCTGTTCAAATAAGTATGTCGATAACGCCATGCCAGAATGCACTCAACAAGTTCCTTATTGAGCTGTGGATTTTTCGAAATCTCAGCCATTGCCTGCATCGGTGGCATGGGGCAAAAACAGTTTGCATTATGATTGCAGAAATTCTGATTAACACTGATGGTAATGAAATATTAATTATGAATTTAATTGACAGGAAAACAGTCTTTTTTATTCCTTTGTGCCTTCCATATACTGTATATACTGTATTTTAGGTAATTGAGTCTTAAACTTGTGGAGCAAGGGTAATGAAAATGTAAAGTGCATTGATGGGGCATAAATAGAATCTGTTTTTCGTGCATTTCTGCCTTCGATGGCATCTTTGACATCAAGAATAACGTATTATTGTCGCTGGGAAATGAATTTTGCTCCAAATGTGCACAGGATATTTAACCCATAGTTCCCAATAGTGCCTCAAAAGCAGTTTTTTTCACCCCAGTAGTGTATATACATGTATATTTATCTTAGTTCTAGTATGGTGTCGGATCAGAAAAAATATTATATGAACAAGTACAATTCAAAAATATATCAGATAAAAGTTTACTACAATGGGGACTAAAGGGAAATTATATGCCGGATATAATTAATATATTTGCTAAGTGTAGTAAATTAGATATAAAAATGAGCGGCTTCAACAGCATAAGCTTGCGGTGATTGCATATGTTCAAACGTGACTAACTAAAATATCACATTTTTAGATTTATCTCCATTATCCTAGGTTATGTTAGGTTTTAACAAAATCACACAAAAAAACCAAAAAACATTGAAAACAGGATAAATTCCTGCAAATAGGACTGGCGCCATTCTTATACATGTACTATAATATAGGCAAGTATAGTTTTAATGTAAAGACGTTGTTCACTGGCAGGGCTTATAGAAAAATTAATCTATTACATCTAAAAGTACTTTTACTAGAAAACTTAAATTAAAAATATAACCTAACCGAAATATGATAATGCTATGAAAGGGTTTTTGAATTCCCATCATCACTCATGGCTGATTTTATTTAAACTCGTTGCTTTCAAGAAATAGTCTCGGTTGTGCAGTTCATGAAGATGCAGCCTACTTAGCTAAAATGTACAAAACGCCAAACAGTATAAGTTTCATAACTATTTTTTAATATATCATCGCCACGCCACAATTAATGTTTTAAATTCTCGTTTTTAAGGTCAGACAATAGTAGAAAATAGGACCGTTCGATATACGGTGATGTAAAAATTAGAGTAACAAAATGTTATCATTCAATAATTACAGCAAAAACTTATAACATGGTCTTGATGGTGAGCCCGATGCTGTGCTTTAACTTTATTTTTTTAATTTTGAAGCCAAGAAGCCCTTCAATTTTTCGTTTCCCTCCTTGGCGACTTCATTGTAGAAGGGCGTCTCTGCTTCAACTCTTGCTATCCAAGCCGTGATATTCGTAAAATCTTCCAAGTTGAGACCACAAGCCTCAGCCGTCATGACCGAGCAGATGATGCTGTAGTCTGCGATGGTCAAGTGGTCACCTGCCGCGTACTTCCGGTCTTTCAGAATGGTGTTGAAAAACCCGAGTCTCTCAACGATCAAGTCCTTCGTTACCGGGTTTGGGTCCGCTCCTAGGCGGATTATGGGGTACTAAACAATGGTAGAAAGAGGTGACCGCAACCATCAATACCTTCGGCATTTGTGGCAGATGACAACAACTCAAATGATAAACTTACGAAATACTGCTGAATGCTGGAAAACAAACAGTCTGCATCGAAATACAGCATGTTGTCTACGGTCGCCCTTTTCTTGGGTTCCTTGGGGTACAAAGTATCGTCTTTGGCGTATTGCTGAACCAAATACCCCATAATAGCTCGACTGAAAGGGAAAAAATCACTTCAGTATTCCAAGATTCATACGAAACTCTTTACTGGTGTCAAAACTCATGTGTCATAACAGGCCGATGGAATACTGGAAGTTACCCGATGGGCTGTCGTAGTTTAAAAAGCGGTTCGGACCATAACCTTTTGCTTATGGATTTGATGAACCCACAGGGCGGCTACTGGTTTTAATACCATAAAAAATGTCATGACTTTTCCATGACTTCTGAAGAACATTTCAATACCCATTACAATAAAGTGCTGTGCCGTTCAAGTTTTGCCTTCACAAAATCATGGTTTTCTGTGCATGAATTCTCATAATCACTCAGAAGTAACACCCACTTCTGATTGATTAAATCATCTGATTAGAAGTTCAAAAATGACAAATTCTAGTCAAAATTGCATTACAAAATGGTGGATTTTAACCCTAGATTTTAACTCCAATGCCTTCCAAGCTGCTGACATCTGGTTGAAGCGCCCCCTATGTTTTGTAACATTTTGGAAGGTATCATACCATTCTATAAAATACTCCATGATGGTTAAGTTAGATGACATCAAAAATGGGAAATCATATCAACAAAGTGCCGGATATAGCAAAGATTTTATTAAGGGAAATTGACTACTGAAATGTTGAGTGCATCCATCAAATGCAGATATTCAATGACCTTAATGGCTTCCATGACAGGTACACCCCTGTCCCAGTCCACCCCAGACAGTTTTTCAGACCAGACCTCACTAGAAAATTTAACTTTAATGCCAAGTTCTTCTTGGAAAATTATAAAGTAAACCTCACACTTGGCCTTGAAAATCAATAAATAATAATGTGCCAGATGCAGCCAGAAGGATGACGCCCAGATGTACATTTAGGTCATGCAGACTCAAAGGACAAACATCAATGTACACATTAGACAAAATAAAGCAGTCTCGTGAGCTTCTGTCAACAGAAACCGCAGTACAGGAACCACAGTTAATTTCAGTTACTGAGTTCCCCTGGTTTATTACTACATTTCAAAATCAGCCAAACCCTCACGGTGTTGAGGGTTGACATACATTTTTTTCATTTTTGCGATTATTATACGCACCACGTACCACCTACATGCATTGGAATCAACTATGCATGCTGACAGTCAGATAAAACATAACGAATTGAAACATCTTTGATGGTTCATTTTCAGTTATACAGTGTGCTCACCTTTCCCACATGTAAAAGCCATCATCGTCAAGTGTCGGAACAGTGTGTGTCGGGTTCATCTGTAACACAGAAGATAATGCACATTTAGTGGAAACTGGTTCGTATGTCAATCACCAAAACAAAGTACTTGCTTTAGTAGCTTACCTTCAAAAATGCTTCAGTCTTGTGCTCCTGTTTGCCATGCATGTCCACTTCTTTCTCTTCAAGCTCCAAGCCGATGGCTTTCGCCGTGAGCAGCACGGCTCTGTAAGGTGGGCTCAGTGAAAAGCCATACAATTTGACCGGCATGATTGAATGCTAAGATCTGTTTCAAAAAAGCAGTTCTTCCATCAAGTTCTTAGTCAGTGGATGCAATCCATGGATTTTTAAAATAGCCGCCATTGGTACATGTTGGCTTCACATGGACTTTTACAGTAGGAAGTTCAAATCTAAGGAGGCAGATTTGCAACAAATCAACTTTACCCTCATGCAGAAGGAATGGTTGGTTAGGATTTCTTTCACATACCGTACATTTTTCTGTTTATACATGTATTGCATATATATTGTAAATACATTTGTAAAAAAATTCAAATTTTTAATCCTCAAGCAGCGCGGTCGCTCCCGGTCTCGCATAAAGCAGCAAGCACGATCACCTTTTCAGTTATTATTACTGATATCCACAGTTGACAATTTCATATTACTCCATCAATAACACCAAGGGATGAATGAATAACATCAAGGGATGGATAATTTTTAAATAGAAGGCAAGCTAGATTCTAGTTACAGCTTCGCATGGATTTTAGTACACCTTTGAAAAATCCGTTAGAAATGTTAAATCAAGATGAAATTCAGTACATGGGCCTACATGTGATCCACAAAAGACAATTTACGAGTGAAAAATAAATACGGTAAAAATGTCATTTGTGTAGTGGGGAGGTATTTTGGGGATAACGTTGGATGGTTTAACTTATTTTTTAAACGGTATCAGTGAGTCTGTGCAATAACAATATTTACATTTTAAAAAAGTGGACAATTTTTATTTGGTATACAACTGAGAAGGTCTGAAAAGAAGAAGTTTACGCAGACACGCGATTTTTGAATGCACATGTGAATTTCAGTTAACCGCAATTAGCAGACTATCTTATAATGGGGTTTTAATAACTAGTTACACAATAACACAATGCACTTCGTTTGTTTCCACGTTTGTTTGTCACACCAACATCTTTGCTGTCATAAGTGCCATGATGAGCTTGCGATTAATGTCGCAATTTGCACCCAACACAATTTGTATGCAATTTGCACACGAGTAATGAACTTTTCCTTTGATGGTATGACAATAAAGATAACGAACAGAATTTGTATGTCAGCCATACTGTAAAACGATATTGTTAGTGTAAACCCGACTGAGCAGGGACGTGGTAGGTTTCATGTAATAAACAATGAAAGAAGATACATAATTAATCGTTTCCTGGAACACACCATAAGTAACGAAGAACAATTTTTCTCACGTTCTTCAATTAACATTATGTTAAATAAATGTGGATATGAACCTTTAACGTTCAAATTAATCACTTTCGAAATATTGCATGTCAACATAATCCAAAAGCCTTGAAGTCAAGAGTAGAGTTTCCACAAAGATTTAAATGTCGTATACGAACTGAAGTTCAAATCATGAAATAAAAAAGGCATAACGATAACAGCACCATAAATACAGTCCTATACAGAAACTACAGTGCTGGACAGAATTATAAGTTCACTAGAAAAACTAAATGTATTCGAGTACCATTAGAGCAACATAAATGAA
>JAQFYZ010004189.1:0-11614 GCA_034695085.1 Cylindroiulus punctatus | reverse complement strand
TTAAAAATTTTACTTGAAAAATGGCATTTAGAGTGCCTCAAAACTCATAATCTTGCTTCTTATTTTTGAAAATTTTCGGGGGGAGGACCCCCGTACCCCCCTCTCCCCATACCCCCCAAGCCCCCCGGTAGGCCTACCCGAGGGCCCACAATCGGTGACTTGCAGGGGGGCCCACAACAAATTTGTTACGCCACTGGGTGTATCTTGTTAAAGCAAACACTCAGGGAGATTGAGGCTAGTATAAATGGTATTGTTTAGTATATCTATTTTGAGTTTGTTCATTAGAAGTCTGATAAATCATCGTATCGATCGTTGGTCTTATAATCAATTAGAATCAAGTCCAAAATTCTCAATAATTAATTCTCATTATGAAATGATATAACCACTGGTTTTTTATAATTAACGCTAGTTTTCCCTTGCAATTAATTCTACCATTTGATTGATCACCATTAGAACCTGGCCTATTTAATGAGTAAGATATTTGTTACTTTGGAAAAATGACACTACAAAACATTAAAACCTCATTAGATTCGTTTTCAGACATTAGTAGTCGCCATTAATTGATCTAAATTTCCTCTTTCATTATAATTTGTTCTGTCAATGCAGGGTTCGTATCAATAATCACCAATAACTTCCATAAAGCATTCGTTACTTTGGCATTTTTAATGTTTGCATCTTTAACAAAGTTTAGTGATACATGTATTATTGAATTTCGCCTTCAGAAATTAGATTAAAATGTTTTGTTCCAACTTTCATATAACATTCCTTACATTGGGATGTGTGCTGTTTTAGCATCTTTTGTAAAGCTTACTGATATCTTGACAAATCATTTGTAGAAAATTGGCGATTTTTATAGTTTGGTATTGACGTCTATGTATTTAGTGGTGCCCATCCTGATCTGTTTTATCGCTTTATGTAAATTTTTGTGGACTTCTAATGAATTTATTGTTATTATTTTTTGAAACTTCCTGACAGAAGGTGTCTCTCTTTTCTGTTGCAAAGCACTATATAGACCTAGTCGGCCATGGCTAATGGGTACAAGAATAAAAAAGAGGAAGCAGGAGTAATCGCGTCTTAATTTTGTTGTTCAAAGATATCTCGGGGAAATTAATTGCCGAAATCGATGATGGCATTGATAGGCCTGACTCCATGGCCAATAAAAGTATGTCACGAGATGCTTTTTATCAGCTGGGTTTACAGGGAAAAGGAGGCCGGTCTGCTGTTGATTTGGCGAAATGATGATATCTGGGGAAAACAAGCTCGAAGGTCCCTTCGATTGTTGGGTGCTCTAGCACCCGAAAATATGCGATATCGATGATGATTTCATAAATGGGTGCTAAACGCGGGTGCATTTTGGTGTGATTAATTGCAGCTTATCATATCTTGAAAGTGCACACGTGCGTCGCCTGTGCTTGTAATCAGTGACGAAGACAGTCACAAGCAAAGATGGTAATTTATTTCATAGCTTTCTATGAAAATAAATGGAAATAAAACAACACGGAAAAAAAGATTCTGTGGAAGTTGAAAAATGCAAAAAAATGTCAATGACGACTATTTCAGTTTAAAAAATCTTTTTTTTATTTTATTTTTCATTTCATTCACATTTCATTTTCCTGATCATTATATACAGTACATTCATTCATTCAATCAATTAAAATCATTGCGGATTCAGGGAAAAACCTCGTGCCTGACAGTTGCACAAAATGCTTCATAGATGGCGTTGAGATCTTGAACCGTGTTGTTCAGGGTTAGCCAGGGCAAAAATTTCGATTAGTTTTATGTAAAATTATTGGATTTATTCATTACGTGATCGACAACATTGTTAATTTGACTATGAAAAGCTGCCAAATTTAACATGTTGTCTGTGTGTGAAATTAATTTCATACAACGTATCCCATTAATTATTAGTAGGCCTTAACAAAATCTGTTTTTTCATGGAAATATGTTGAGAAATAATTTTTTATCTTGTGTTTTCGAAAGTTTTGCCCACATCATTTCTGAATTATTCAAACATTTCAAACCAATTTTTTTCTGTTGAAATGAAATTGTGGGCTCTTTTTTCAAGAATTTCGCCAACGGCTTGTTTTTATTGCTTCTGAACAACAGTAATAATTTCTTGCAGTTGTTTTTCAAAAATATCAGCTTATCATTATTACATGTAACACTGTATTTGTATTACGCTAGTAGAATCGACCATCAATAGGTGGCGCCACCGTCTATGGCTCGGTGACCCAATGTATCTCCTAACCTAGTTCAAACTTTGTTTTCAAGTTTTTCGACGCTTTTTTTAAGTCTTTGGTGTCTCATTTTAGGATCCGATGTCGCATAGGATTATAGAAAAGCGTCGACGTGATCGCATGAACAATTGTCTGGCTGATTTGAGCAGCTTGATTCCGTCCAATTTCCTGAAGAAGGTATTTTAATTAATCTTTTCCCTTATCCTAATTTTGTTTTACTTAAAAAAGTTATGAATTTTAACTGTTTGAACACTTTGGCTCAAATATTATTTGGCAGGCAACATTAATAATAATAATTTTAATGATAATAAATAAATAATAAAAATGCTTATGATTTTTACTGTTTTAAGAAAGTGTGGATATTCATTCTTCGTTTTATAAACCTTGAAGATAATTGCCAATCAAGAATTTTAATTATATGGTTTTCCTCTAAGCATCGCATCTTTTAAATAATCAGTTTTGAAAATTGTAATATCACGTAAAAACTAAATGGTATTTAATATATTAAACTTCTTCGTTCTAAACTCTTTGCCTCTTCATAATGATTTTGTCAAACTAATTTGATTCTCATTAGACAAAATCAGTTTGTCAAAATGAGTTGCCTGATTTACATAATATTAGGATTTCAGTCGTTGTAGATCATCCACTCTGGCTTTGGGCGTTGTTGTTAATCAGTTTTCGATTTCATTTGAATTTTGAAGCAGGGCCGAGGCCGCATCGAGAAGACAGAAATCATCGAGATGGCCATCAAGCACCTGAAGCAGTTGCAGGCGCACCATTGCAGGGTGACCAATGGGTGCCCAGGAGGATTGACCACTGAGCAGCCGGAAGCTGCCTTAGACCACTTCTGCTTGGGCTACCAAGAGTGCTTGTCCGAAGCCATGCACTTTCTGGTGGAGATTCAGGTGTGCTATCCGGGGGATCCACTGTGCGTGCAAATCATGAACCATCTGCAGAAGCACCGGGAGAGACTCTTAAAAGGTAAACACCAGCGACTTTCACAAGGAGCAATTAGATGCTTGCAGGTAACATTGTCATGGATATGTCCCTGTATAGTTGTATACCATCTGGACAGACATGCTCTTGTTCCAAGATGGCTCAATGCTGTTTATATTTGCTGGGAATTATATTGAATAAGTTTTGTGTTCCTACCGCAGGGTGTCTACGGTCAATGAAAGTAATGGAAAATCACGAATTTAAATTGCTGGTCACTGGACATTTTAATTTTTCAAGGCATTCGTCCTTTGATGTACTGATTTTTGGCACTTCTTACCAATTGCCTCCTTTTTTGATGCCATCTAAATAGATCCTCTGAAGTTGTCAATTGGAATTGATCTTCTGGGAATAGCAGAATGCTTGGTAGAATATACCATCCAAATTAATGGTACCATCCAAAATGTGCTAAAATAGACTTGGGAAGTTCAAGTATGATATCAACCTTGGGTTGTCGGCCAATTAAATGTAGAATCATCATTATTTAATTTAAAAAAATGGGTTTAGCTTCAGTTTGTCATCCAAGAAATTGTGCTTGAAAACTTTACTGAATTTGTGTGTGACTAACATCCGTCATTTTTTGATCCCTAAAGTGATGTTGTCACTTGGAAGCAAGAGTTGAAGGTTATGGCCATTACAGCCCCAGGGAGGAGGGGCTGGGGGTCTGGAATTGATAATTTCTGTTATGATGAAATACCACTCCATATTCTAATAGAACACTTTTTGATTAAGGCATGAAAAAGTCATGGAATTTTCAATACGAAATTCACTGTGACGAATTTCCCTTGTCGGAAATTTTTTTTTTCTAAATTGTTTTATTTTCTTCAAATAACAGGCAGGAGGAGCAGAAGTCCATCGAAAGACTCTGAGCACGACGTTGGCACCGGCAGCCCGGACGGTTCCATGCGCGACCGAGCTTCGCCGCAGCCCTTCTGCCCGAGCGCCCGGAACGGACTGCCCCCGGCGAAGGACAGCTGCCCGGCAGAAGTGGCGCCGAAGACAGAGGGGAACTCCCCGTTCGACTCGGCGGACCTGAGCATGAAGTCTTGCAGCGATGCCGCGGACGTCCAGATGAGCGAGCCGGAGTCCAAGCCGGTCTTCGGTCCCTTGGCCAACGGCGGCAGCCAGCTCCGCGAGATGCTGCAGAACCCCTTGCTGCAGCTGTCCGGCCGGAGCCGCAGCATGAGCGCCAGCGGCAGCTCCAGGCCCTTCAGCACGGCCAGCAGCGCCAGCAGCTCCACCAAGGGCGCTGCCAGCGGCGACTGCTCGGAGGTCTACAAGTACAAGCGGAACATCAAGGAGCGCTTCAAGGCGGACCAGAAGGTGATGAGGGTGAACTGGGACGACAGCTCCAGGGGGTCCACGGTGACGGAGGGCACCGCCGCAGACGAGCGGCGCTTCAGCGAGCCCATGCTGGACATCCCGACCACGGACTTCCAGGCCTCGGTGCCCAGGACTCTGGAGTCGCTGCTGGGCGCCGCACCGGGTAAGTGTGCCTCGCTGGACTCGGTGCTGCCGGCCATCGTGACCGCCCGGCTGGACGAGGAGCCGGGCAAAGCCGCGCTGCCGGAGACCACCGCCTTTGCGGGCAGCCAGAATCTCCTGATGCCGCAAGACGAGCTGCCCGTCTTCGTGCTGCACCCCAAGGGCAACTTCTACGTGCCGATGACCATCGCGGCCCACCTGGTGCAGCCCTACCTGAACCTGGTGCCCGACGTGGTGCCGCAGCTCCTGCACCACGTGGGGCTGGCTGCCTTCTTCTGGAACAGCGGTGCGGTCAAGATCGCTGTGGCCGGACAGTGCGACGGGGGCGACCCGCTGCCCCGCCGCTGCATCGGGCTGATGGACCGCGAGGGGCCTCCGGCGCTGCACCCGTGGAGCTCCGTACTACGGTGCACGTGACCACCGGGACGGGAAATCCCTCGAAGATGCAAAATGGGATTGAGACTTGAGACTTGAGGACGTGCTCACGATGCCGTGATACGCTCGTATGAGCCGGAACGCTAAAGACTTAAAGTCAATGTCGGAGGTTGTATACCGGAGGCCGTGCCTGCCGCGTGGCACACACACTGAAATAATTCGTCAGTATGACATTATTTTTTGGAGATTTTATTATGGCTTTTTGTATTGTAATTTTGCATCATTTAGCATGGAAATAGGACGCCATGCTGTTGTGACTTCAAGTTTTTCATTTTTTCCTGCTGAAAATGAAGCCATGGAATAAGACCTTCGGCCGTCCGTACTTTTGAGGGGAAATTAATGCCGAGATTGGGTAACTTTATTGAAGATTCGTAATCATCACTCGGGGTTTTAGCTTCAACTACCTCTTCAGATAACGGGGAGGTAAAATACACTTGAAGGATTTTCAGATTGTGAATTTCTTAAGTGAATTTGCTCGTTTTAGCAGTAACCGTGCAGCAAGATCGAGAATTAAGTCCAACTGTTTTCGAGAATTAACAGATTCGGATTTTCATATCATTACTTTTAGTAAACTTCTTCATTATCACATCTAATGTTACTAAAATGTGTGTCTAATTCGAAATTTCTTTGCTGCATTCTCACAAGTGATGGTAGGAAGATTGCATTTGCTACCCCGTTGCAGCAGTTTTCCAAGTTGTGGACAAGCATCTAACTAGATGAAACTAATTCAGACTGTTTTAATTGCATGTTGTTTCCGCTGTTTCCATGATGTCAATGTACTAAGGTGATACTGAACCACTTTTAAAGTTATATTTTTCACTTGTTGATGTTTGAATTATGTTACTACTAGTCCGTACTGTGCATTGTACATGTACAACCCGTTTTGCTTCAGGTGCCAAAGCTATTAAGAGAACTAATGAAATCTTAGTTGGACAGTATTATAGACCAGTTTACGTTTATGATCTCCAAGTTATGAATGGAATAGCATTAATAATGTGTGGCACCCAGAAATTGCTCATGTCAAGAAAGGAGCTGGGTGCGTTCACATGATTGTTATGTCATCAGTTTTTTTGCAACACTGGATGACAATTGGTCGATTTTAACCGATAATTTTATAAGCAGTAGATTCAGTAATGATGGGGTCATCATTTCACCATCCTCTTTCCAAGATGATGACATGATAAATCCATCTAAGACCATATTAGGACTTAATTCTGGCGCTGGTGTAGTTGTTGAATGTCTTTACTAATTTTACACTGAAATTATTTGATAATCAACGGAAGAAACAAAATCCTGTTTTATATTTCCAACAATAATCGCGTGACCCGTCCGGGTTTCCGTAATTTTATTTATGGAGGTTTCTCCGCTTATTACTGTTTTCTGCGAACGTATAAAGTGCAATAAATATTTTTGAAGGAGCTTTTAAGTCGCTACCACACATTTTTATTTAAAATCTCATGTCCCAACACAATTTTAAGTACAGTATTGTAGAATAATTTTCACCGAAATGAAAATATGGTGTTGACCAACAATTATCCCATTTGCAAAAGGCGCGTAAATTTCAAAATCTTTAGCCTCCAAGCAGGGCATTTTATTACCATGCTTATTTCATCAAAATCTTCAGTGTCTCGTATGAGACTCCGTAGGCGAGACAGCAGCCATATTGGATTTACGAATAGAAAACATGGCGGTTGTGTTGGTGTTATCGGTGTTGTGTTTCGATGCGCGTTTTTCAAAGCAACTGTGAGCAGGTGAGTCGATATTAACGTGGATAAACAAGGACGAGAATTGGACGAATGCCGCGATGACATAGTTGAATTTTGCGTCCTTTCGTTGCACAATGCGTGCATGGGATCGATAGCGTCCCTTCGATATTCCTTCACAGAGATTGTCGAATTGCTCTATCAATGTTATTTAATTTGGGAGTTTCCTGGGGGTGGAGGACGTTCGCTGATCGAAAATGCTGTAAATGTCTGTCATTAAATATGCCTGACGAGAAGGTGCACTTTCGAAAATGTGCGTATCGATTGAGGCGTTGGTCTGCATGTAGTGTACATGTACATGTAGCTGTTTCAAATTTGTATGCAGCACGTGGGGTTCGTGTGAAAACCTCCTATTTTCGGTAACCCTACTATTAGATTAATTATCAAAAAATTAGGTGGATTTCTCTCGGGGAATAAAAGTTGACGTATGGAAAAAAGGCATGGGCAGTCGGCTATCAGTTGATCTACACATGTACTGTATGTGTTATTGCTGGCTATTCATTTGATTTTGTTTGGCCAAAATCTTATTTTTATCAGCGGTATTTAGATTGTGTCGGTCTTTATGCAAAATTTGATGCAATTACCATGAATACCATCCCAAGTGGCAACAGTGTTCAAGGTATAGCAGTCGATAGCTCGTTCCAGTTTAGGTTGTGCTGGAGACGCTGGGGTACAGGTTCGAATCCCATTGGCGCAGGAAATATTTAAGAGCTTACGAGAAGGGTGAAATGGATCTTTGAATTTCTAAGATGCCGAGGAATGATGATTACTAAGGGTAATACTGAAAGATTCGTCTTAATGGCATATTATCCGCTAGACAGTAACTGACCTTGCATCCATTGTAATATTTTACAACTTTAAGCATTGAATTTGCACTTGTTTTGTGGGCTTATTAAGTGCACTCAAGTGGCAGCAATAAATCTGTCCCAGATGCAAGGTATGCAAGGGACCCCACATTGATAATAACTGAAACAGAGGTCAAAAATCCATGGATTAAGATTTTTCAATGATATTCATCACCTTGAAATCAATCCCAGTAAATCTGGCCATTTTTTCTGTGTACAAGTACATGTACATGTCCATACTTCTGTGGAGTAGGACCCTGTATATATCAACTGCATCCAAATTGAATACACGTAGCCTATTTGAGAAATTTTTTATCTTGTCATGTTTCGACACCTGAAAAAGCCAGCAAAAATCAACTGCACTAAAATGTGATGGCTGCGTGCAGCCAAGAGTTGTTTCTAGCTCTCTCAAGGTTGAGTTTTGGGATTTATATTTTTAAAAGCGCAGGCATTCAAGATATGCTTTGACGTTTGCATTCTGGAACCTCGATTGAATCTCTGCTCGAACTCTTGTTGTACCAGCGACATGAGAACGACCTGAGCCTTTTCCAAAAAAAATGCCAGCTGTGGATGTTGTTGCTGAATAATAATGTTCCATATTTTATTTGAAAATAAATAAACGCAGCGTGACAGCGCGATCAAGGCTGGCACTAACGTAACGTGGAATTACTGTTGTCACCTTGGACTGTTTCCAGAACCACCTGTAAGGCTACAGGACAACCTTGCACATCGCTAATTAACGAGATTAGTCATCACACGCTCATTATGTTAGCCTCAGCATTTGCTGACATTTTCATGGTAATATCTCAGGGCCTGTGTTGCATTTCTGGTACATGTGGTCTAATTCTGGTTGGAATAAACTCCTGGTTGCACACTTGTATATGAGGGGTAAACCTCTGTAGTGTAGTTTTAAAAGTGGAATTGATTATTGTGCAACTACATATAAACTATTGTCATTTCAGTCGAATCCTATGCCTGTCGAAATTTCCCCACTAAACTCTTCTGACGTGTTTTCAATACCACTCCCATTTCAAGAAGTCCCTTTTGACTTCCTGCTACTGACACAATTGTGTTGACCCGTTTTGTCCCTTAGGCGATCATTCTGCTCCGGTTTTTTTTTGTCTGGGTGCTTTTCCAACCTTCAATTTTGGCCTAGGTGATTGTGAACAGGTAATACCGGAAGGCAATCTCATGTCTAGCTGCGTTTGTTGTTAAAAAACTTGTTGTTGAATAAATGTGGCATACAGGTTAAACTTAAAGCCTACTTTTGGCAATTTGATCAAACGTACATGTACAGTGCATGAAAAAAGATGTTCCCAAGAGAAATAATTCGCTCCTTTCAAGTTCGGGGCCTGAAACAGCATGTTTCAAAATCGGAAGAAATTTTATATAGCATAATGTTAATATGTTATCAGTGATGTGGCCGATGTGACAAATGTGAGAAAATGTGACATTTTGAAACCTGTTTGACAAATGTTACAAAATGTGACAATTTCTGTAAAAAAATTTGAAAAAACAAATGCAGCAAATAATGAGGGAAACCTCTTTTATGTACACTGTATGACATATCTTTAGAATTATAAGGGAGACTGGGCTCCAAAAAAGTCTGTTGATGAAGAGGAAATTACCAAAAGAAGGAAAAAGCCCAAAAAATATTGCATGCAGGAATGGAGATGTTACATTTGGCCTGCAGTACTACATGTAGCTGCACAGATATTGTAAAAGTAGAAGCTGCAAATGTCATCATTCAAAGCGGCAAGGTGGCAATAGAGCTTACTGATGAAAATTTGAATCAGTTAGACAAAACGTGTGTAAAAAGGGAAAAAAAATTGAATGAAATGTAACATTTTTGCAGATACAGTATGTTTTGTAAGAATTTTGATGAACTAAGAATCAATTGCTTAACATTTGCATGTGACAAAATGTGACAAATGCGATATTTGCATGTGAAAAAAATGTGACAAATGTCCAATTCTTGGATGTGACAAAATGTGACGTAGCTGGCCACATGCCTGATGTTATACAACAATTTCGCAACAAATTTGTTAGTGTGGACGAATATTATTTAAGGAATTAAATGTATGAGCTGAAATCAATCAGTTTTTCCCTCTTCAAAAAAAATGTTGCCCAAGGTAGTAAATGCCACAGATCACCACTACTGTTTGATCATGTAAATATTTTTCTTTAAACCTTGAAACTGAGAGATGAAATTTTCCTCGAACTTAGTTTTCACCACGCACATGTACATTTCTGCATAGAATTTCACATATTTGCATACGGCATTGTTATTGGTCTAGTTGGAAATGTATACGATGACGGCACGTGTGTTCATTTCATTGGCATGCTAAAAATGTTAGCTCGTAGAGGACCTTGGACTAATTTCTCCCATCTTTTTCAGTGAATACACATTTTCGTCACTGCCAAAATGTGAGCCTAGCTGAACCCAGCTCCAAAACCTGCCGAGTGCCGACGAGCAAAAGGACACGAATCGAGGGGGAGCAAAGGGTTGAGAGTTTGCATTATTTTGCGTACAGTTCACCCTGACCTCCACTGGGGATGACCTCCTTTTGCAGCCAGTCTACCTGTTCGGCTCCGTACCTGCAGAGTGACCTAACTTACAGCGCCAGGAAAATGTATTTATAACGAGATGTGACCTTCATTGCAGCTCACTAGTGTGCTCGGAGTTCCTCGGTGAGGTTGGTACACCTGCTCCTCGCTCTGCAGCTCTGCCTGTGCTTCCACCGCACTTCCGTGAAGTGATTTGGATCCATTTCGTCCAGATTTTTGAGGAAGTGCTGGTTTTCTGCTTGGGCTTTGTCTGAACGAGGCAGCTGGACCATTTCGCAGGGAAACATCACATCTGGGACCTGGATTAATATTCATCCGGATTGAATGGGATGTTGCTCAGCTCGCTGCATACGCCCAACTAAATCTAATTCAGTGTGGGAAAATTGACGGCTGCTGCATGGATGTCAGAGCACTGATGTGTGGCACTCTGCATACCCGGCCGTGTTATTAATGAGTCACTGGTCGCAGAGCTGGGGACTACGCCTAGACAGCAATTTGCAGCCTTCGGGGACGTTGCCGGAGTCATTGGTGCCCGGGTGTGGCAGCCGGAAGGGTCGTGCCAGCATGTGAGTGCTCGTGAAAGGACCTCGGCCCATGGAGAACTACCACTGCGGCAAGCGGATAGGAAGAGGAAGCTACGGCGAAGTGTGGCTCGTGAAGAGCAAAAGGGATAAGAAGCAGGTGGGTGGCAAAATGGCAGGATGGTAGCCTATACTGTCTTTTATGTATTCCTCGTGGAATTTGTGTATGGCAACATCACGTACTATAAGTTGATCTCATTGAATTTGATGCACCCACTGTCAGCACCTGAGGTGCCACGGCTGGGGAGGTAGATTTGCCCAAGTCTTACATGTGGCCACCATGTGGCCACCATGGTAAGATAACTTTCAAAAATGCCACAGTTTAAAATACAGTACACATGTAGTGATTTGTGTTGTGAACTCCTTGTTATCTCGGCATACATGCACTTTTGGGTGTTCCGGTATTTTATGGGACTGATCTGGGAAAATTCCTAATGTCACCTACCGTATTGGCCTGACGAGACAATATTTGTCCTTAGTTGTTTTCATTCCAGTTATGTTGCTTGCTTACATTGTTGCGTTCATTTGCTAGCTGAGCATGTGGTAACTTGTAGGCCGGCCAAAATGTCGATTCTTAGTTTCCCTGGGACAAGTGTGGCGCTCTCAGGCGTGCAAAACGAAACAATACAATGTAGACGGGGTGATTTTATTAGATCAGGCACTCACTCGGTCCTAAGACCGATCCGTCTCCTGATAAATTGTAGGCC
>JAQFYZ010004188.1:0-11614 GCA_034695085.1 Cylindroiulus punctatus | reverse complement strand
CTTCCCTGACTTTTTCCTTTATTTTTCCAGGTCCTTCCAACTTTCCTGACTTTTTCCTTTATTTTTCCAGGTCCTTCAAACTTCCCTGACTTTTTCCTTTATTTTTCCAGATCCTTCAAACTTCCCTGACTTTTTCCTTTATTTTTCCAGGTCCTTCCAATTTCCCTGACTTTTTCCTTTATTATTCCAGGTCCTTCCAACTTCCCTGACTTTTTCCTTTATTTTTCCAGGTCCTTCCAACTTCCCTGACTTTTTCCTTTATTTTTCCAGGTCCTTCAAACTTCCCTGACTTTTTCCTTTATTTTTCCAGGTCCTTCCAACTTCCCTGACTTTTTCCTTTATTTTTCCAGGGTCTTCCAACTTCCCTGACTTTTTTCTTTATTTTTCCAGGTCCTTCCAACTTCCCTGACTTTTTCCTGATTTTTCCAGGTCTTTTTAACTTCCCTGACTTTACCCTTATTTTTCCAGGTCTTTTAAACTTTCCTTCAAATTTTAGAGAAAATTAAGAAAAAAAATTGACTCCAAAATTAGACAAAAATTTAGAATTTTTCGTAATTTCTGGTGACGTCACCAAAATGACAAAAGCAACATTTCTGGCCCAAATTTTTATCTGTTGAAGCCAATCGTTGCCAATTTTCACATTTACGTCAGTCATACATGTGACAATAATGTACATGGTAACAAAAGCAAACATGGCCGCCTATTTTTGTTATTTTGGTTCCTGTTTGCACCACCCTCCTCCCACAGTCGAAATTTTGACATTTGACGTCGATTGTTTGCTTTTTCGTCTACGAAAAATACATATTTGTGTTTCTAGTTTATACTACTATAGGTTTCACTTATTGTTTCCATCTGTTTGGAGGGGAGGGCAAAGGTCAAATCGAGAGATTTTAAATGTGCACAGGTGAGGCGTCCATTTTGCTCGGAAATTTCGTTTAGGGAACGAAAATAAAATTTGGGATATAAAAAAAAAATCTGCGTTTGGACAGCTGGTGGTTTATCGAAAACAAATCATAAAATTCATAAAATTTGATATCCTCATAATAATTTTTGTGCTTGATTTTTTGGGCACCCTGTATTTTCTCTCCTAAAATGGAAAATACACAGGCATTTATTACTAAAGTAAGTTTTAATTAATTTTAGTTGTTAATAAATCTAATTAGTTTCAAATTAATTCTTTATTTCTTATTTTTTAATAAATTTAATTAGTTTTAATAATTTTTAATTTTTTAATAAATTTAATTTTTTTTAATTTTGTTAATAAACTTAATTAGTTTTAATTTATTTTTATATTTAATTTTTTAATAAACTTATTTAGTTTTAATTAATTTAATTAATTGCAAAAATAGAAAAATAAATTCATTAGTTTTTGACTATTTTTGATTTGTTGTTAAAAAGTTTTCTGTTGTTTTTGTTAATTTAATTTATTTTGCCAACTTTTGATATGTTTTGACGAGTTTTGATATATTTATTTTCATTTATTTTAGTCTTTGACAACTTTTCATTTGTAGTCAACAGGTTTTGATATTTGTTAACAAGTCTTGATGATTAACAAGTTTTCATTTCTTGTTAGTAAGTTTCCCATGTTTTTATCGCAAATTTTATGGTTTCTGCCAGTTTTGATTTGTTTTTGACATGTCTTGAAACTGTTTTCACAAGTTTTTATGTTATTAAATATGTATTGATTCGATATAATTCGTTTTTGATAACTTTTCATTTGTTTTTGACAAATTTCCATTTATGTTAAACAAATTTCGATACATTTTTTCGCAAATTTTAATATTTTCATCAAATTTTCATTTGCTTTTACCACGTTTTACATGCATTAAATAGGTTTTCAGCCGACATAATTCGTTTTTGATAACTTTTCATTTGTTTTTGACATTTTTCCATTTATTTTTAACCAGTTTCGATATATTTTTCACAAATTTTAATGTTTTTGCCAATTTTCATTTCTTTTGAAAATACGTTTTCTGAATTTAAACTTGATTTTCATAAAATTTTCATTTGTTTTTACCACGTTTTACATGCATTCAATAGGTTTTGAGCCGACATAATTCGTTTTTGATAACTTTTCATTTGTTTTTGACATTTTTCCATTTCTTTTTAACAAATTTCGATAATTTTTTCGCAAATTTTAATATTTTCACCAAATTTTCATTTGGTTTTACCAGTTTTTACATGCGTTACATAGATTTTGAGCCTAGATTTGGCTGGTTTTACGTTTTTACTTCCAGATTTCGAAGGAATTAACTCATTTTGGACACGTTTTCACAGTTTCGCAAATTCCTGACACATTCTGATAAGTTTACACAAGTTTTTACATGTTTTTTTGACGTTTCACTAATCCCTGCCAGCTGTTGATTGTTCTGGCATCAATCTCATCACAAAATGCGTTCAAAAACCGACCAATATCTCAACTGCCACATTCTTCGACAGCCTCTTTTTGCATTAAAACTTATTTTAAAAAAACCTCGAATTTCGCAGATATCGCGATTAGATACCGCGATTGGCGCACATTTATCTCGAGTGCTTCTCGTTAAAACCCTCGTTTATTTCCTGAAAATGATCCGTCGTTTATTGCTTTTTATCGCATTAACTGCGCCTGATAAGCGCCGCCAGACAGTGGCGCCATCTAGCGGCCGCTTTTGGAAGCTCGATAAAAAACACATCCAAAAATTGCATTTTTTTGGCTAAATTTTAACCCCAATTTTTAATTTACTCTGATTTTTCACCAACTTTAACTGTATTTTCCCTTATTCGGTCATTTCGTTGGTATTTTAATTGCAACATGGTTGCTTTTCACTTATCCGGTTTTTGTCTCATTTCTTATCCCAGGGTGAAGGAAAACTTCTGTAATTTTTATTTCTTGTGTTTAAATTTCCTTAATCTCATCATCACTCTAATTTTCACTTATCCGGTTTTCCCCAAGCCTCCCAATGGCCTGCATATGTTTTCGTCCAATGCGTTTTACCACTTATCCGGTTTTCCCTCACCCCAAATCACCTGCACGTTTTCTTCCATTGAGGCTTACCACTTACGCGGTTTTCTCCCAAATAGTCAACATTTTCAGATCATCTTGTGTATTTAACTAACTACATTTTCACTTATCCGGTTTCCCCCAAAACGTCCGCACCTTCTCGTCCATTGCAGCTTACCACTTAGGCGGTTTTCTCACAAATGCGTCTTCAACCTATCCTGTTTATTACCCTAAAATCCAATTTCCACATATCCAGTTTTTTTCCAAATGGCCTACATTTTTAGCTCATCTTGTGTATTTAACTAACTACTTTTTCACTTATCCGGTTTTTTCACTTAAGCGTTAATCGCTCATCCGGTCTTTCCCCAAATTAAATTTCCACTTATCCAGTTTTCTCCCAAATAGTCTACATTTTTAGCTCATCATGTGTATTTAACTAACTACTCTTTCACTTATCCGGTTTTTCACTTGTATTTTATCTGGTTTCCCAAAATGTCTGCACTTTTTCATCCATTGAGGCTTACCACTTATCCGGTTTTCCTCAAGTTGCATCTTCCAGCTCATCCTTGCATTTTGAGTCTTTTATTTTCGGTTTTCTTTTTCCACTTATCCGGGTTTTCTCCATTGCACATGACCTTCCTATATGGAAAAAAAATAAGCGATAAATATATTTTTTTTAAGTATATTATTTATACATGGAACATATACCAAAATTGGCCCAATTCTATACATATATGAATAATATAATATATATATATATATATATATAACATTATATAGGTAAAACATATAATATATATATAGAATTTTTAAAATACCACTATAAAATATACTATAAAATATACATAAAATATATTCCTTCATTAATGGAAAATAAGCTTACATCATCAACTGAACTAACACTTATTAAAAAAATGGTTGTAATTTATACATGCTGACATTTTGACATTAAGTATATAATAATATATAAAATGTATATTCAATACATATATTCTGAATATGCATTGATAGAATAAATACCTGAAATATATGGTAAATGTTCCGCAAGGATCTATAAAATATACATAAAATATATTCCTTCATTAATGGAAAATAAGCTGACATCATCAACTGAACTATCACTTATTAAGAAAATGGTTGTAAATTATACATGGTGACATTGTAAATGTGATAGTCATGTAATCAAATTATTGCATTTTGTATGTCTAACTATTTTAATATTAAAGTTTATTTCATCAAATCATTATTTGCTTTTATTATTTTCACAATTTCGAACTGTAATTGTTTAAGTATAATATATAAAATGTATATTCAATAAATATATTCTGAATATGCATTGCCACATTATATAATTGTACCAGATATTTGTCGTATATTACAAATATAAAATGTTTTGTAATATATATGATCCACATATATTTTTGAAATATTATACGCATATTATTTTCCATATGGGTGAAAACTCTTTTTTGCTTCATTGACATGGTGACTCTTCTCGTTTTTTTATAAATTTATATAAGGTACATGTATGTTCTTTCGATCGATCACGTTTTACTTAAATAAATAATGGGTTGGGAAATCATCGCTTGAAATCGATGCATGTCCCTGAATAGTTATAATGTACAGTATTTTGAGTTCAATTTGTCGATTCTATCATTGCTGGCAACAACTAGATTATTTGTTATCATTCCTCAAAAGTTAAGTGTTTTGTTGAAAATGGATTCTACGCAATCGGTGTGCAGTTTAAAGTAAATTTTTAATGATCTTTCGACGTGTACACCTTTGGGCTTGCATCAATAGAGGCTAATTGCCTTCTACTTTAGATGTAACCCATTTTTTGCGAATTCTTGATGAACAGAAATAAGCTCAGTGAAGACATTAGTAGTAATGTTTCCTCGCACTATTGCTATATGCGAGCTTTATTCTCGTACAAATGGGAAAGAGATTTTATTTAATTATTCATTTACTCGTAATGCTCTTACATCCGACTGAGCTTTTACTTATTGCTAATGTTTAGTTGGATAAAATGCGTTGTTTGCTATCAGAATAAACAGAGCCTTTCCGATAATTAAAGGTAACTCCAGTGTCGACTAACTTCAGCAAAAACTATAATCTTCCATTGTACAGGGTGCTTCTTTTACAGGAAGCATTTTGAAGAATATACAAAAGTTAGGTTTCAAACACATTTACAGTATTACTCTGTAGGCTTTTTTTAAAAAAAAAAATGTATATTAAGTATGCATCGTCACAACTAGCAGCAAGTATAAAAAATGAATGCAGCTGATGGGGAATTCAGTTGGTATCCTACTTGTATGATAAATATGTTTGTGTACATAAGATCTACCAGCTCTTCCGAGTAAAATATTGTAGGGCAAGAGAACATTAATTTGTTAGGCTGTTTTAATCGATTCGATTCGATAAGGCTTGTTTCGTTGATACATCCGGTTGTGGGTTGCATTGTTATCCTAGGGATATTGATTTAAGAAACGTTCAATTTTCTAAACTGGTTGAACCTGTGAGTTGAACCTGAAGCATAAACAAAATAAGTGACGGCGATGAATTAATGGGAGAAAATGTGACCTTTCATGACCAGATTATCGGATGAGGTTCCATTAGTTTAAGTCATTTGATTATTCGGTCAACCAGTGTGGAACGTTACAATAAACCCTTGACCCCCATGCGCCGATCATACATTTGCAGTTTTAGTATTTGCAGGATCTGGTGTCAATGTGTATGGTTTTCAAAAGTTTGAAATCGTCGAAATTTCTAGAAAAAATTCGTCGAAAAAATAATCATAAAATGCACTGATGATGATTTGTCATGGTTTGATAGCAGTAACTTGATTGCCATTAGTAGTATAGGAAAAGTCATCTCTGGATCCCTTTTGACCAGAGATGACTTTTTTTTAAAAAAAAAGAATTAAAATTAAAACTACAGCTTTTTATTAGTTCTGATCCATACACTAAAAAAATTAAGAAGCTTTTTCATAGGGGAAAAACCCTTTCTGTTTCATTAAATTGACTTTTGCTTCATCTTTAAAATACCACTTGATTGTATTACACTGTTCCTTTGGTAGATTTTCAGCTAATGAAGCTAATGGTGCTGATAAAAATTGAAATGAATCCATGAACAACAAATCATCAACTAGAATTTTTCATACCTGGAAGTGGTGAGGATTATCTAGATCTCTCAAACACTTATCTTCATCTCACTGCCAGAATTTTATTGGAAAATGATCAAATTGATCATCTCAAAAAAAGGTTATCGCTAAACCAAAAAAGTGATCCAGAGATGACTTTTCCTATACTACTGCCATTTTCATTCAACGTCTTTGAAACTGTCAACATTGAACTTGTACATTACGTTACAGGGAGGGCCATTAATTTCCTTCTTTCTTTAGCATGTTCGTACACTGGTCGAATATCTGAGATTTTTCGGAACAGGGCCTATATTACACACGAGTGCCTTGTCAATAGAGCCCATTAAAATGATAGCAATTGGAGAAGCAGAAGCTAAATGTATAGGAAAACGTTGAGAGCCTCCTAATCGATCAACCCTGACAGCCATTCCCTAATGGATTGATACGACATTGTTTGCGCTTCACTTAGCCACCGAAATCTTCTTGCAGGCAAAAATCCCCTCTCAAGAACTTTACGGATAAACGGGGAAAATATGTCGCGACTGAAGGCTCTGTAATGTTTATTAATATTAGAATTCCGTCAAGACAAACTCTGGTCAAGTGCAATTTGACGGAATTCCCTTTAGTTCTCCATAGAAAAAGATGTCATCCAATACGAAAGAAACTTTGGCATGTACACTGTAAACCGTAAAAGTACAAATGCAGTTTTTGTGGGGTGTAAATGTACATTTGCACCCCATATATCATATATGTACCCAAAGGGATGAAATGATTTAAATATTTGTACCTCATATATATATATCGGATAAATTTGCTGTATTTGGAAAGTAATATGGCAGATGAATTTATCTAGTACTACAGGATAGTAGCCTGAATTGGTTTCAGAAAGAAAATATCTGGCTCTCTCATTAGTTTACTTTCCCACATCGCCAGTAATCTTCTTCATAAGCTTCACGAGAAAAGTCAGGAACAAGTGAGGATTGTTTACGTTGCAAGATCCGCCCGCCATTCTTAGGCAAAAGATAGCACTTGCCATTCAAAGCAGTAGGAGATAACGTTATCGTGCCCACTCCTGACAAGCAGTTGTACCTCAAAATATTAAGTGGGCAGCTCGAACCTCGTACGAGTTGTAATTCAGACAGCTATACATACACCTGTCCGCACGTTTTCAAATTAAGATACGCGTAAATAAACTAGCCCAGCAGAAATTTGTTATTTTTTTCCACACGCTGCTGTAACTAATATTGCTTTGGGTACCCAAAGGGAAATGAAATGCATTTAGAAATACATTATAGAAAATGCATTTTGAAATCCATTTTACAATATGTGTAGATTGAGACATAAATGTATTTCATCATGAATTATAAAATGCATTTTACAAATTACGATGCATTTGGTGAGCATTTACTAATGCATTCCAAAACGCATTGCATAATACATTTCATAAATAGCTCATATGGTATTGTGTAATATAGTTTATAATGTATGGATCATCTTGATTAATTTTTAAAATGCAATGTACTTCACGATCGAATTTTGAATAATGTTATAAATTACAATAGCACACTGAATGTCATAAATCTGTATTGCTAAATGTATCGCACAATGTACTTGTCAAGGTATTGTAAAATGCATCGTGAAATGCATTAGTAAAATGCATTTCTGTTTGCATTTTGCAACGCATTTCACAATTTGCAATGCATTTCAAAATGCATTTGAAATACATTTCTTTTGCATGTGGGTAGTGTTTGGAAAAGTCCCGAAAGATGCACTCCGCATCCCCTCCGTACACTCTCACAACTATAAATAGCTCTACGACAATATTCCATTGATATTAAAATACGCGAAGATGCAGTTTTGCCTGGAGAGCATTTTAAGAAACAAAAGCATACGGGATCCACTTAAGTCATGCGTGAGTCCGCGTTTGGAAGTAGGTTTCTGCTGGAAAAAATGCATTGTGAGGCGCATATCCTATGCGCATAAAGGGAATTATCCATTATAGATTCACCCACTTCATGCAACAGAAATCTCTTTCGCCCTGCAAAACACTGAATAAGAGATTCCCAAACGACACAATGCATATTGAGTAGAAGGGATTTGGAGTCGCGCTGCAGCCTCGAGCCTCTCCACATGGTCCTTCATGGTCCTTCATGGTCCGGCACTCGAGATGACAACGGTCATTATCGATGACCAAGCGGCATACATAAAACGACGCGAAAGCTTTTTGTATAGAAATGAAGGATTGGGAAAGTGACTCTAAACAGTGCTACGGTTGACTTCATAAGTTGACTTCATAGGTTTAATGGAATCTTTTAAACATTAATGATTCGGTTTCGGAAGTTGCTGAAAATGCTGAAAATGCTTGGGCAGCAATCTGCTTTTGTGACCTCTTTGCAGTAGATGGAAATTATTTTGTCATATACAACCAGGTCACTCGTATTTTCAAGACGTTAAATTTCGGGGACTTCATTAAGCCCTATTCTAAACCGTTTGAAAAAGCGGTGTGAAGCCTAGTTATTTTATTGCCAAGTGTGACAAAAAACTTGATCAATAATTCCTGATAGATCGAACTGCCGGATGTCTGAAGACGTAAAATATTGCTTCGAAACACGAGTTTGTGGGCTGTGTATTCGGCATCTCAATAGCAATTATTTTTGAAACACGTCCGCATCACTCATTTGCATCTATCTGATGGCTTTAAATTGATGCATTTTTTAATGCAGGGGTTATTCACCATATCCCTTAATTACCATTCTCGCACTTTTAATGAATGTGTCGGCGCAAAGCGAGTTTTTCGGGCCTGGCAAAAAAACATAAATCCAAATGCATTTCATCCAATCCGACGATCGTTATTTGAACGCTGCTCGAGATATTGAAACATGATTTATGAAGAGTTGTTTTTAAGGAGGAGGCCTGTATATGAGCAAAAGCAGGGCGTTGCACGAAGAGAAAGGGCAGGTTTTGCAAAATGTGTCCTCCATCCAAATGCCCTCCCCACAACAATAAATCACGTGGTACGAAATATGAACGATCGCTCTCCTTGTCTCGGGGATGTTATTTTTCTCGATATCTATTTTAGTCTTATGCGAATTTAATCTTTGACGACCAATGAAAAATGGATTTTTGAGCTTTTTCCATGACAGCCTAGCGCCAGCACGTTTATTACAAAAGTCAACCGTTCTTGCAGAGCTTGCACAAAATAGAGGCCTGGCATGGCCTGCCAATGGATATGATAAATATCACTTTGCTTCCTCTTATTTACCTTCCTTTTTAAGGTGGGGTATGGTTTGGCAGATGCTCCGAATTCCTCGAGGTTCATAATGCCACTCTTCGGCAGCCATTTTTATCTCCGGAGAAATATCGAATTTTGCTCCCAACTGTTCAATTTCCGGTTCGCATCTGAGCAATTTTTAACAATTTTTTATGACATATTTTGGTACAGACTTCGGAAAGCAGCTTTATTTTGTTTTAAACAGTTACCGAGATATAAATTGAAACGGAAATTTCAGGATAATCTTGCTAACCAAATCATTTTTACCAAACCAAAGAATTTTTAAAAAGAAATTACCAACTTTTGTAAAAATAAAAAAAGTAGGAAAATCAAAGTTTTTCTCATGCATTTGGTTCATAGGATGTTTCAGCAGGTGGGGTGTGTTGTAACAGCTAGAATCAGTGTTAATGGATGATACATGAACTAAACAACTATAGGAGTCCACACCTTTTTGTCAAACCTTGTTTCTTGTTCAACATCGTTTTAAACAGTTACCGAGATCTAAATTGAAACGGAAATTAGAGGACAATCTTGCTAACATTCAATGAGTCATAGTGGGTAAAATTTATCATAAAGTCCAACTCTCATCGCAAAAAACAATATTTAAAAACAAGATACAAACTTTTTTTTTTTTTTAAAAGTAGGAAAACCAAAATTCTCTCATATGCATTTGGTTCATATGATGTATCAGCAGGTGGCGTATATTGTAACAGCTAGAATCAGTGTTAATGAATGATACAAGAACTGAGCAACTATAGGAGTCTACACCTTTTTGTAAAAATTTGTTTCTTGTAAAAATAAATACGATTTTTTAAAACCAATTTCTGTAATGATGGTAAGATTGCATGATCACGCTGTATCTTTTTGCATGAGTTCTTCAGCTCTGGTGTACGTGTATTTCACTGAGGGTAGCAGCTGAGTTTTTCGATATTATAACCATGTTTTATAACCCGTGCAAATCGTTAAAGCCACAAATTCACGGTCAATTAGCAGATTTTCTCCGCAGGCTCTCCAACGTGTCTGCCAGGCAGATGGCGTCTATGGCCCCAGAGTGCAGTCTCATTGACAATGTCCATTTTGACTTTTAGTTGTTTGGGTGCTCGGAGGGCTCCCTCACTCGAGTTCAACGAGGGCTGCCACTTTTTCAGCTGAAATGCATTAAAGGTGGATGGCATTCCAGCGCATCACCACATCCAATGGGCCAGATGATGGCAACTATTGCTATCCTTGACGTTTCCGCATGTCAGACGCACGCACAATTATCGCATCAGCTAAAATGCAAGTAGGGAGAGAACCTAGTTGTTGATGGAGAAGCTATCGGTGCGGGACACTTAGATGCATATCGGGGCTGTTGCTCCAATGCTCAGATTGGGTGAAAAAAAAATGAAAAAGACGCGTGTTTTTATAGAAATCGGCCACCAGGAGGCGAAGGGGGCTTCTGGTCGACTGGCCATTCAATGGCGGTTAACCCGCATTGACCTTTGACGCCGATCTTTTGTCCCATTCAACAGCTGCCATTTTTGCATTCTTCGACTCTCCTTCCACCCCATAATTCGGTACCTCTCCCCGTATTGGCTTCTTTTCATGTTTTTTGCCCTTAAACTGTGCCACTGCCGACGCGTTGATTTCATATCTGCCATCTGAAGCAACCCCGAGGTGTATAATAAGTCGATTTATTAAGGTGAGCGAGCGACACTTTAATGTTGTATGGGTTGATCATAAAATGGGAGAGGAAGAAAAGTGATGGTCAGACGCGATACAATCGCCTTCAAAAGCCTGCATGGGGCGCTGTATTTCTGGCAGTTTAGATAAACGATTTCTGTAACGTTCTGTTGCACTTCTGGGGAGGGAGAATGGACCAGTTGACTCGGCAAAAGGGTGCAACTAATTTGGTCAGGTGGCCAAATTCCTAAAAATGTACGCTTTCAATAGGTGTTGTTACTATATGATCTTATCGTGGAGGCAACTGATGCATGGTTTGAAACTACTGGGTCATCATATATCAGATAACGTATATACTTATCATGATGTGTTTCATTGGATTTAAGCATCAACTATTTCGATAGTTCCAGTATACAGTGTACGGAATTTAAAGGTAACGGCAATGAATCATACTAAATAATCGAGCGTTGTTGTCGTAAGGGAATGGGACTTTCGCCATTTGTCCGCCAGGTGGCGCCACGTGTAGGAGACGGGCAGTCTCTAGAAATCCCAACATGCGCGA
>JAQFYZ010004187.1:0-11617 GCA_034695085.1 Cylindroiulus punctatus | reverse complement strand
GGCTTTTTCCTTCTTTTTGGTAATTTCCTCTTCATCAACAGACTTTTTTGAGCCCAGTCTCCCTTATAATTATACAGGTAGGTCATACATAAGAGGTTTCCCTCTTTATTTGTTGCATTTGTTCCATTATTTTCTATTTTTTATAGAAATTGTCACATTTTGTCACATTGGTCACATCGGCCACATCCCTGCATCTGTAAAGTACAATCTGTTCTGCTGTGTGCTCTGAATACAATGAACCCAGCATTACGTGGAAGTCCAAAATGAGACATTCTGAACTCTTTTGTCTGCTGCGGTCGTGTTATTTAACACCAAGTTGTGCAAGTTATGCCATGCCATTCGAAAATAATGAAAAACAGCTCAAGTGCCACAAAAGCGGTATTGTTGGTTCTGGTGTTGGGGTGCATCAACCACGTAACTTTTCTTTGGTGCCGCGATGGAAATGCTTTTAAGTTTCACTTTACGTCCATCCCAAAGTAAAACAAAGATGGGCTTGTTCTTTGCGGAAGATGGAGCTGGAAAGGGTTTGTTGGAATTCCAAGCCATCGTAAGTAATGCGCAACTAGAGGCGTCCGACACATTCTACAAAAACAATGCTGTGTCAAAAACTGCAAAGTGAGGTTTCTGCTCGTTAACCACAAGAATTGCATCGTAGCCAGGCAAAATATTTTGTGTATTTGTTATGTATACATGTATTTTTAACCGTGTGTTACACGTACAGTATACATTTAAGTGCAACGTGCACCACATTTTTCAGCGCTTTATGGCGTTAGTTGTCACTAAAGCGATGCTATTATAGGATTTACAATGTAGTATGGATTATGCCTGCTCCAAATATGCACAAAATATTTATATTTCAACCATACTTGTCTATAGCATATAAGACTAACATCTGTCCTTGTCCTTTTTAAGTTTTCTTGTGTCTAAATCGTAACCTAAACGAAACTAACCAAATAATGTACAATAATTTATTCATATAGCTGCGCACGTTATAAAATATCCTATGCGTAATGAATGAAAAATATTGCAAGCAAATCATAGAAATATTAAAAATGAAATGACTATAACAGCATACATAATGAGCATTGCGTTGCTGCAAATTTACCAAATTTATTTTGTGAATTTTACAGACTCGCCGAAGCTTTGCAACATTAAATTTAGTTTTATGCACAGAAATGAGCTTGTAAATCATATTTGCTGAGCTATAAATAAATGTTAATTGGAATGCACAATCTCAAGTTTCAGTACGTTTCGCTATAAATCTTCGAAAAAAACTGTTCATTCTTGGGAGCAGGTTGTTTTAGGTAAATTTTCCTGAAATGATTTTAACTGGTTTGTCATTGGGTGGGAATGCAAAACATTTTCGCATTACCTAAATGTGCACGTAACAATCAAAATTACTCGTGTATACTCGTCTGAAAAGCTCAAATTTAACATTTTATTGCTCGGTGCATGGCTTACTTGTTTGGCATTCTGGTTGTTCAAGATGAGTACGCTACTGGATAAGGCCATGATTTCATGCACCGTTTAACTGCGTGCCTTATAAGTTCCTCGCAACTATTCCGCAATTTGTTTTCTTATCCCATTTAAAAGTTGAGGAATCCCTCAAAAATAACGGCTCAGGGCGAAAGAAAAGCTTGCCAATGGCTGTCAGCCAAGGGATTTATTTCAGGGATCCAGTGGCGGGGAAACCAGAAGTCTGGTAGTTGCCTAATGTTATTTTTACTCGCTTGTCAACAGTTATCCGTTCTGTTCCGGTTATCCAATAATTCAAGATAAAAGTTGTTTTATTACTGCAAAGCCCCGGCGGTTTCCGACCTGGGAAAACACGCAAATAGAGGAAATTCATTCTGCAGAAAATGCCCGATAAGTGTTCGGCAAAGCTGAATGGGCAGGGGATCGCAAAAAATCAACACCCTAGATAAATAAACTGCCGCTCAGGAGCAAATAAAATGGCAAAGGATTAGGACCTCGACGTGATTAAGACATGGCCGCTCGAAAGATAAGAAAACGAATGGCCGTGGTTCTGGGACATCATGGACCAGGCAGCAACACTGCAACTTGCATCTGGTAATTTGATCAGCCAATCTACCGAGTATAAACAATGCTGGGGCAGTGGATGGGGCCAGCAGCTCATGACAAAACGTTGACATTGTCAGCGTTTTGCAATTTATGCCAAAGATGTTGCTGGGCGACCAGCCATAAAAATAATTTGTAATTACGACTTGATGCCCCGGTCACGTGGCCAGCGATTCTTGGCGATTTGCATTCACGACCAGCCTCCGGCCATAAATTTAATCAGTGCCAACTGCTGTTTATTATGAACCGTATAACTTTAATCAATGCGAAATGCGCTTTGTGGGCAAAATTGCGTGGTTCATGTCAATTAATGGTGTCCGGTTTTTAATGGGCGAAGCACGTTGTATAAGCTCATTTACAGGGTGTCAACGAGTCATGGGTAAGCCATGAAATGAAACTCAGGTCATGGAAGTCTGTTGTTAGGGTGTTGGCATTTTTGCCTTGGCTCATACTGTACATGTATTTCAGGGTGTCTGCTGGTGATGGAAGTCATGAAATGAAACTCAGGTTAAGGAATTCGTGTGAAGTCGATATACATGTACACTGTACATGTACATGTAAGGATCATTGCATTTTTGCTTTGACATGTAGATTTAGGACGGTCAAGGTCTTGCGAGCAGGATTTCTAATTTTCAACTACTCATCTGCTTAACTTTTTGCGGAATTGCTAGCTAATATTAATCTGTTGTGAGCACATTCCTAAAATTTCTACTTATACGCCTGATTTTTTTTTCATATTGCATTTATTCCTGATTTTTTTCCAGTGTCAGGCATCGCAAATCTACCACTGACCCATCATGCATCTCGTCTGTGCTGGACTGACCAAATGATCCTCGAAATCAGTTGGACTTGGCTTGGGTCAGGCCAAAACTTGTGTCCGATAAAATGACGAAAGGCTCCTCAACCTTCCTTCACCATGGACTGATGTGGTCAAAGATCACTGGATGAAAGCACCTGATAGAACTGTAGCCTACATTTTCGAGGAAATAAGACAATGATGACCGTCTATTGATGGTAAACTTTCTGAAGATCTTTGGTCACTCGACTGGAAGACCGAGCCGGAATAAGTAGTGAGTACCCATCTCCCCGGGACCCCCTTTATATTTAGCCAGCAAAACGTGGTTAGAATAAGCAATTTTTACTTTCAAAGTTTTTTGTTAGAACAGGAAAGTCTCAGACAGAGGTCGGTAAATTAGATCTAAAGTTCAAGAAAGTAGTTTTCTTATTATCAACACAAGATAAGAATATCTCCGCTCAAAAGTTGGGACAATTTATACTGTAAGTCTAGAAAAGTACAATATATTTAGTGTGTCCAAATATTATCTCAGGTGGTTTCAAGGACAGATGAATGTGTTAATGCTTTTAGAAAGTTTATTTCTATAATTAAAGTGGGTGTAAAATGAGATTTAAGTTTTCGTAGTTTTTTTTTTAAAAAATTCAACATGTTAGTAATTTCTAATAGCCCCCTGCACGTGTCTTGCTTGTCTGTTTGTTCGTGATTGTCTCGTTTTATGTGTTTTTTTTTTTTTGAAGCCAGTGATTCGCCCCCTGTCAGAGCCATTCCAAAACATCATGTTTAGATTGACCACTGGTCAGTTGGTCACAGCCGCCTCCACCGGCTTAGCTATATTACGACAAAGTTCCATAGAGAGCAACTTCAAGGCTCTGCCTGGGTTTCTGCCCCAATTGCATCCCAAAAGTCACTCCACTTGTTCCATCGTATTTGCATAACTCAAATACCTGGATATTCATCATTTTTTTTCTAAATGTTTTTTCCTGAAACGTCATATTTGCTTTTATGTGTGAAGTGTTTAATTCATTTTTTTTTCAAGTTTTTAGGCTGGATTCGTTTGTCTCCCTGACCCTTGATTGTTTTCATCTGCCCAAACTAAACTTTTAACTTTCACATAATGCATTCGCGCGTGTCATTGCACTGAGGCACGCACCAAACACGAGACACATTGCTAGGAACATACAACGTACACGTCAACACAAAGAGATGACCCCCGCGACATATCGCGACACGTTGGCAGCGCCCCCTATAGCCTGCCAACTTAGCTCTTAGCTGGGATCGTATCCCGCGCGTGCGAAAAGGTCAGGGTTCACAATCAGGTAGCTGAGTGTCTAATTTTGATTGTTTACAGGACCCCCCTCAGAATCACTGGCTTAAGTGCATTTTTCATTACTTGATTTTGTGCATTTGTATTTTGAAGTGTTTGCTTGAATCATGTACACAAAGTAAGAAACCTCACTCGAAGTGATGAACTGTACTTGCGCTGCGTTGAGACTCTAACTTAGGCACGACTTAAACGCATTTTAAGTCGCGCTTCACTATCCGTGCTCAGGTGCTGTAACCGTTTACGAAATGAGTGCAGCTCACTGTGTGACTGCACCCATTTCTTCAGATCGTGAGATTTTTAGACACTTTTAGGGGGTGCGTGGAGAACCCCCTAAGAGCATGATTAGGTAGAAATAATGTATGGATTAATGTAGCTTCGTGCTAGGCAGGTCGCTGTATATTTTAGGATCATCCTGTTTTGGTCTAATTAGGCCAAACTCAATAATCCGTCAGCTTAATCGGTTGTCGTACAATTCGCCTCTGATTATGATGCTAATTTTTTATTTCTACAGAATTTCATCGTACGGATAGCATAGTCCGCTAAACTTAATCGGCGGTTAAATAACATCGCCGATTTGACTAATTTAAATTTAGTGCATGTCTTTTTTTTTCAGTGAATGCATGTTGTTCTTTGGTGCAAAATCTTTAAAAGACACTTGTTAATCGCTTGTTTTTTCGTTTCATTTTGCCAAAACTGCAAATTGACATGTTTGTCGAAATCAACATCTGCTGGACAGTGTGCATGATGGATGACCACTTCAGGCGTGTTTTTCCGGTAATACCTTGTTTAAATTACCAAGGTGCCCCAAAAGTCACCAATTTCAACGTTTATTAAATTGGCATAATTTGTAGTAAATCAAACACTGATCCTAACATTGGTTACCCGTTCATTGATTTTGATTTAATTTCAGATAATCGCATAAAACTCTCAAACAAATGCTTTTGTTTGTTCGGTTCGCTATTTAGAATCATTTTGGTCGACTAATTAGGCTAGTATTAAAAATTCATTGGCTGTACAAGGGGTAAAGGTAATAAGGGAACTTGTCCTAATAGCTCGATGGCTGGCAGTTATTGCCTGCGGTTTGGATTAGGCAAAATATGGAATTGGATAAGTTTAATATTAAGTTAGGAAAAACAAAAAAGATGAAAGGAGACAAAATTGAAATAAATAAAAATATCAATTCTGACAGCTAGCACATCTGTCATTCTTGTAGACTAGACAAGTAGGATTCAAAGAAAAATTGGATTTGGATAAGGGTGTAGCTTATTATTTTTTTTTCTTTTTCAAAAAAGTTTGAATTATAATGAGTAAGAAGAAAAAAGCATTTTAACATTCGCTGTTATTGATGACTTTTGGGATACCCTGTCAAGATATTATTCTATCCTACTTGTATAAGCGGGTTACACTAAGCAACTGTTATCCTAATCGGCGATTAAGTCGGCTGCGTGACGTTCGGTGCAACCCGCTTTCTCAATTAGTTCGCTTTTCAATGGTACTTTTTTTTTTCTTAAATAGGTTCGCGAATCATCGCTAACAACAAGTTCGTCGTTCAGAAAAACAAACTTCATATCGGACTATATTTACATGTTTATACTTTTGCGGAGTCCAAACTATGAACGGATTTAAACAAATGAGGTATTAAGCGATTCGTTTCGATTGTCTGAGTGTCATAGGCTATATTTTAAATAACTTTATTTGGGAACGATATACGCGTAAATTTCCAATTCTGGTAGACGAACTGTGCAGGTGCAGGTCTGAAAAACTTGCAGTACCCAATGCCAATGTTTGATTCAGTGGCCGATAAACGTGCAACTTGTACAAATTGGTAGCCAAGAATTGCTGGCATGCCGACTATATTTACCCATTAAACCACACCCCACAATCATTTAAGACAGATGCATTCATGCTAACTACTTCCTGAAATGTTAGACCCGCGAGACTTGCCGATGACAAACTCGGTATGGTAAACGACCACTTTGCTACTGCCTGCTGACTGTCTTGTTTGCACAATCGTTTCATAATGTCAGCATCAGTGGCGTAACTATAGGGGAATCTGGATGTTGGAGATTCCCCCAGAGGGGAGGATCCAACACCAAAATCAGATTTCAATTGAAAAAAGAATAAAATAACAAAATATAGAGAAAGTACAAACGGAACAAGAATAAAGAACAAATATAGAATAGACTTATCTTTTCAGATCACCCCCCAGAACAGATTCGTAGTTGGCCACTGGTCAGTACTAGTCAGTATTGAAATTTCCTTTTTATCAGTATTGCACAATTGTATGCAAATCTTAATTAAGATTTCTGCAGTGATGCTGAAGAAATGCAATTACTTTACGAGACAGTTGCTTAAAACTGTCCAGTTAAAAAAAATCGAAATTTCATGTTTCCTTATCATTTTGTTGTTCCATCATAGGGTATGTAATGAGCGTGCAAACATTACAAGTGCACATGTAGCAACCCTAACATTGAGATAGTCAGTCATATTTTTGCATTTTTAGTAGTCAGGGATTACTGGAAAAGTCGGAGAGGTTGAAAATTACGTTTTTAGTCGAACCATGGACTCGTAATACACACGTGTACTGTAAAGCTAAATGAAGCAAAGATTAGCTTGAATTTTTTTTTCATTTAATAATCTTGGAACTTGACATTCCCTTCTTGAATGCTCAATTTTATACCTATGGACATTTCTTCGAAATATGCTTATTCTTTTTACAAAAGAATTTACATTTGGTATTGTTGGATTTTGGATTTCCATGTTGGCGTTATTTCATAGACTAGTTACATATTCACCTCAAATGCTCCCATGGCTTCTATGGACAAGGGTTGAAGTGAGATAACTAAAAAATGGCGGTTTTAGTGGCGTAGTCATAATTTGCATATGAAGGTTGCTTAGCAATGCAGACAGCGACCAGACGATCTTACTGTCGGAATACCAGGAAGATGACGATGGTAGTCATATCTCCACTTAGCATATCTTCAGTGAAAAATAATCCAGATACTCTGGATGGCGTTGCGTGCTGACAATGTCATCATAACTCGTCTGGCTTGTATCAGTGAAGTCAAAAACCCATACTCAAAAACCTGCTCGTCATGGTATATTTCCTGCATGCATAAAAGAGGGGAAATCTGGCAAAGTCAGTTAATAAAATATCCTTTTGTCACGCGAGATGTGCTAGTTGTTCTGGCACAAAAAGCTGTTCAGTTGTGAAATGTGAAAATAGCATGCTAGGACTGAGTGCAAAGCGAAGGGCAAGTTTACATTGAAAATGCAGATATCTGAGATTCAGCGCTCCATTTATAGGCACATACATGTATACAACGGTTTACCTCCAATTTCATACAAAATTAGTTGGCACATTTTTTTTACTGACGACGGCCTTCAATAAAAAAAGTGTACCAAAAACTGCATGCCATTCATCCCCAAAAAGGAAACACCTAAAGGATTAAATCGCTCCGCTGACAGCACTGTGTACAGTAAACACGGATCCTGGTGCTAAAAATAGCATCCATAATAAACACCCGTACTTGTCAGATGACCTGGTAGGCTTCCATCAGAGAAACCGATATTGCATGTAAGCTTTTTATGCACCAATCACTACGTTTATAACAAAAGGCATTGGGGATCCATATTAATTACCTTACTGTTTGGTAGCTTAGGTGATGATGCTTTTAGGATGCATCTCGTAAGATGCTGATAGTCGTGATAAAAGGCACCGGGATGCTGTAGATGCTATTATGGATTATTGGCATGGCCTGTCAGAATGACAACAAATCAGAAATGAAGAATTCCTCCACGTTTAAGTGGCTTAGCACCCATGGATATAAAGTGACAGTGTTCACTTTGCCACTAGTTCTCGCAAAGTGAAACTGGCATTTTTACCATTTCGTGCAAGGAAAGCGAAAGGCAGCAGCAATTTGACAAGAAAGGACGTCATACTGTTGTTATCAATCACCCAGCTTTAAGATTCATTGTCATATTTCGTCAGTGCCCCAAGATACTGTGATCAGATCATCGATAGGGGCAAAATCAGACAGTTGGTGGACATGACCAAAATCGAACTGAAGAAATGTCTTTGTCTCTCTTTCCCTTCTACTATTGTGAGAGATGACAATCACGACACAGCTACTTTGAATGCGAAATTGCTGCTGGTTTAGTTGCTAAAAATTTTGCCTATCAAGGCAATACACTCTGGTGGCAACTAATATTGAAGAAAGCTTCCTTTAGTGTTCAACTTCGACTGCAGTTTTTACAATCAAACCATGTCGATGTCGTTCAGTACCCTAACTAGCTACAGATGTTGCCCCTCTGAAATCTAAATCATGAAGTGTTGTCATAAAATATCAGGACTGTTAACGCTGTATTTCGAATGAGTATGCTATGAAAATATTTCATTACTGTTGTTGCTGGGTAGATACATCTACACAGAAATCATCAGGTGCCATTGGCAGTTTTTTACAGGAATAACCCAAGCATATTTTGAAAAATAACCATCGACACACAAATATTTAATATTATCATTAATGTTTTTGATAAAACTGCATGCCCACCAAATCCATTCGCGATACGTGTACATCATCAGTATTACAAACAAGATAAACTAGTTATGCAATATCCACGCGTTGCTAGATTTAGGTTTATCTTCAATTTTTTTCTAAAGTTGAAAAGTAAAAGTGAGCCACAAAATGGCTTTTCTCATCCTACATGTATGTGTTTGCTGGAACGGTATTTTTCCAGACGAGCTCGAAAATAAACTCAGATTTTTTTGTAAAATTATTAGGCCTCATACTGATCAGTTAAATTTAAGGCAACGTAGCCCATAGGCATGGCAAAAAACTGTCGCCTATTTGAGCCTTTGAGATAACAGATAATGAGTCCCAAATACATAGTTTTGTACGGTATACAGGAGAGACCTGACACGAATAGCTTCACAATCATTGAAGCACATGTACCGTATATGGTGCTGGCTGCCAATCTTGCTCTGTCTTGATGAATGGTGATGGCACTCCTTTTTCTGCCTCTTTTCATAATCTGGGAGCTACCATTTGCCTGCATTCTCAGAAAGGCCTAGCCCCATATGCGAACCCATATTCACCCTTTCTGTAATTCGCAAGGAAACTAGACGACAGCTGCTGTCACCCTCCCAGGCCTAAATAGCGAATATTCGAACGACTGAGTCTGACAGCTGTCTGTTTACATTTTTTATTTTTTTTTTTACTAAAATAATATCGATCGAAGCACTTCCTCTTTTCGACGTTATGCATCACTTTTTCTGTGATTGTGAACCAAATGCGGATGCCCTGAACGAAAATGATTTCTGACTTCTGATGGGATGAGGACTGCAGTCTCGAGAACGAACATTTTCATCATATTGCAGGAGAAATGACTGATTTTTCACTATACGGTCACTGGGAAATAACACCAAAATTTCCATGGGATGGATATAGTCAAGGTGATCATAAAGTCCTACCCTCATATGATGCATCTGTACACTTAGCTACTGCAGCTGCTCAGGTTTTGGAATTCAAAAACATGCTCGTACATGTATGTTTCGAATTGATTTTGTTGGTTTGTTGTTGATCCGGTCATTTAGCTAATCTTTTGACAGCAACTTTTACTTGAAATTCAAGACTGCAAGTGTGGGCTTATCAGTCGTCTAGCAAAGCCTAAGCTTACATTATTTCTACACCATGTGTTCAACTCAGCAGAGTGTAACGTGAGGATGACTAGTAGTCATTTTGCTGTCATTGCTGATAATAAAGTACAATCTTTCAGGTGTATAAACATGTCAGATTTTACATGAAATACGGAACTCCCATTTCCCTCCCTTCACCCAGACTTAAGTCGTCGGTCGTATCATTTGGCGTATTTGCCAAGCCCAAGTGGGTCTGAGGGAATAAATAGCTCATTCTTCGGGAAAGTTAACGGAATTAGAAAGTGAATTGGGTTCAACTATATATAAGAAGGGGCCACCCATCCATTTGAGGACGTTATCCTCTTGGAGCTGTGACTATCCATCATGTTAAAATTTGCAACCAGCAAGTGCGACGCCTCGCAGGCTCTCCAGTGACATCCAATTACAGTGTTTACTGTGGTACCAACTGCACAATCCTTGGTGAAGATATCACCGAAAATTGTTTGCATTAAACAAAGATTATTCGGTGTAATTGATATCAATGAATATTGAAAGCAGTACTATTTAAAATAAACGAAAGGATTAAGTGAGCTGCGGATGGCTATGTCTATGGTGACATCTTAGGTTCACTGAAAAGATGTTTGAGGAAAGTACTCCTTGCACTTACACTGTAAACTTCGATACAGAACAAGGACAACGCAACTAGTGACCACACTTGTATTTTATTTCCTTAATGGAATGAAAGATATATCCATTTTTGACAAGTTTATTACTAAACATCCAGTTGACTTATCATCATAATGCAACCATTTGTTTTGTACATGTATTTGCTGCCAATACGTTTCCAGTTATTTTAACAATTTAGCTTTCTGCGCCTTGTGGTCATATACTGTATAACTGAATATGCCCTGTATGCACAAAATATATTTCAATTCTAGACTCCTAGCTAAATTTGTCATTTCTTACTTTATCTACACCTAGCTTAACCTAACTTAAACATACATGCAAAACAAAATTTCCGATTTAGCTGCTCCTAGCCGCCAGGCAATCACTGCAAACTCGCAAGACGTTAGGAGAAGCTTGCTTTCGGGGGCCCTATAGCCTCAATGGTAAAATGATTCAAGAGCACAATGAAAACATAGAGTATACTTTGTGGACGTTTTATTATACTTTGCCGGCTTATTTTCTTGATCTATCTCTTACAACTTCACAACTTTTGTCAATTTCGCGGATTCAGAAATAAGCCACTAGATGGCATGACATGCCCAGTGCAGTCCATACGACCTGCCACTACTTATATTATTAATAATTAGTGAAATTGTGAGAGTATAGATCAAGAAAATATAGCAGGCCTGTCAAAAAGTACTCATGTGAACTGTCGCTTACTACGTTTTGTCTTGATGACTCATTTCACCATTGTGATTATAGGATTGTTTTTTGGAAGATCCATCATGTATGGCTCCATGGTGCAGTATACATACATGTATACTGTCGAAGCAAGTGCTTAGGATATGGTTGATTGTGAAAGTTGATTTCGTTGGCAACCACCAATGAACATAACAAGCTTATCCCCAGTGTGGTCCACACTACATCCGCTGGAAGTCCACTCCCAAACTTTTTTTCAAGTTAGGGGGTCTTTAACACTTTGATAAGATAAATGCTCCAACACTAATTCCGCGCCATTTGCGCTGCCAATAAACCGGGGCTTAGCAAGATGGCAGATATATCCGTCAAGAGCAGTTGCAGCGCTGCCAGATATATATTTTTTTGATTTTGGTAG
>JAQFYZ010004186.1:0-11619 GCA_034695085.1 Cylindroiulus punctatus | reverse complement strand
CAGTAGTCCAAAAAACCACTATAGAAATTATAGTGATACAGCATAGTGACCGTATACTAATCTTTCCACCAGGGTTTGAATGGCTAAGTGTCATACTATAGTGAATGGCTGGCTGATGTTAGGTGCAAGATATGGCGCATTGAATGGCCATGTTTGCAGCCATATATACCTTTATCTAAAATTCATATACAGTTGTAACACATTTTCCATATGCATTTGTACATGTTCATGCCTGTACAGTATGTGTGACCATGTATGCTTTCAGAAATGGCTTCATGTATGTACATGTTTCCTGGTATTCCAATTTCAATACAAGGCCATATATCAGGGTTTCCTCAGACCTGAAAATCCAGGAAAGTCAGGGAAATTGTAAAGGCTTGGAAATTTCACGAAAAAGTCAGGGAAATGTTACAAATCTCACTACAGGAATCAAGTAACTCAAGCTTTTATTTGAAGCTAGCAATTCTGTTAAACAATTTCAATATAGATTTCTTCATCTAAAGTTTTTTTTTAAATTTAAATGTGCGCTCTATTTCTGGTTCCTTATTGAAGTTTGTGTTCCCCTCATGTTTATAAACAATGAACAACATAGCATTTCTTACAATGGCATATTTTAGTTTATAATGTGGCCTTGTATGGCGGTGGTCATATGGTCCATGCATGATCATACATTATATGACAATAACCTCATATTACCGTATTGGCATATTTAACTTTTGCACACAGGAACCTCGAAATTTTGTTGCAGCGCCCCCTGGCACCTTGCCCCCAACTTCGCCTCCTCCCAAATTCCTCGATTAATTACCCATCAAGATCGACGCGTACCTTTCGCCTCGACCTGTCACCGTGAGGATTGATGTCGCCAAGGGGATTTGCATGATAATGCTGTTTGTGTTTATGTGCGTCCGCTGGATGGAGCGTCATTTGTCATTTGTCCTTGTCTCCCTTCCTTATCGAGGGGCGCAGCTGGGCCTTCTGGCTCTGGCCGTCCATCAGGAGGAGGACGTCAGGTGCACCCCTCTCTGATTGGTCGTTTGTTATGGGGGATTATGGCCCGGGACAGGATTTGGGTACTCGACATGCACGTTCCTTGATGGTTGGCTCAGGGGTCGCTCAGAAAGATGTGCGTTTTAGAACCTCGAGGAAAAGTTCAACTTACTGAACATGAAGTACATTCCAAAAATAAAATGCAAATGAAACTTTTGTTTTTACTTGTACATGAGTACCATAGAATTACTGAATTTGGGCAAAACTCTGTTGATGCATGTGGATGAATCTGTTAAAACGCCCACATGACTTATGTTTGCATCAATTTTGGCTTGTTGGAAACATGGCTGACATGCCAGAGAAATAAATATTTGGATATTTGTTATTCTTTTTTGGAATGACAGATTTGGTTGAATTGTGATTTGGCGCTTTATCCACCGTTTTGACATGATTATATTATTATTTGTATGTTGTAATGACACTTTGGAAGGGCTTACCTTCTCTAGTTTACAATTTGTGACCAGCGAGTAAGTTTCTGACTAATGGCATGTTGTTAACATGATAAAATTTAATTAAACTCGTTCTGGATATGTTTAAGCCACCTTCTGATTTGTTGCTAAACTTAAAAGTATGTCATCTTTTCCGCCGCCTTGAAAATGTCCACAGGGATATTACAAATATGCATCTGGTATGTGTCACATCTCAAATACACCCTACGTTCGCTACCTGTAACTACTTAACGCACACACTACATTACATAAGCAGTTTGCTTTAAGTCACTCGATTATAGGTGATGTTCATTCAAGTCAGCGTCTTAGTTTTCCATCTACCGGTATCTAATAGTCTGCACAGGCTAACCCAGACCTGGAAAACCTGGAAAAGTCGAGGAAGATTGCTTTGTTTTAAAAAGTCAGGGAAATTTAGCAAATCTCGACACAGAAGTCAATAAACTCAAGCTATCAATTGAAGCAAGCAATTCTGGTGAAGAGATCAGTGATGAATTTGGATTATTTTAAATAACAATTAGATTAGTTTTTTCTCAGATTTATAAAGTGATTTATTAAAAATGTGCACTCTATTGCAGGTTCCTTATTGAAATTTGGGCTCACCTCATGTTTATAAACAATGAACAATCTAGCATTTCGTACATTGGCATATTTTCGCATTTCTAATGGTCAGGAACATTTTTGAACCTGGAAAAGTCATGGAAGTATAAAATTGAATTTCTTGGGCAACCTGCTGCATGTAAACGTGGTGATTGTAATCTTTTGGAATGTTCTACTCTTAGGAGACGCGATTGAAATCAAGTCATAAATTCAACTTGAAAAATACGCCAGTGGTAATCAAATTCCTGGATTGTGAAGATGGTTGATATTGGCGAGGAAAAGCAAACGTTGAATCTGCAAAAGAAAAATTGCAATTTAATGCGATGGTAATTTCCTCGCCATTTATCTAGACACGAATTTCAACCCCTCGGTTTTTTCTGAACGTTTCGTCAAATTTTCTGTTTTTGGCGCCAATTCCCCCGGTGCGGTGTCTGGCCATGTGCCTCCTCCAGCGGGGTGTCCCGCCATCAAGATCCGGCCAATTTTTGACATCTCGATTAATGGTTTTGCCACTGAACACACGCGCCCCAGCCATCGCCGGGCCAGATCCTGACAGTTTTTCACCCCCAACTTTCAACAACTTCTAGAGAACACTTGGACCGTGGACATTACCCTGCTATGTGCACGAAGTACAATGCGGTATTGATCTACTCGACTGGTACACAAGAACATATATTATATTTCTTAAATAGTTTATAAGATAAGTATAATTAGGTCAGACACAAATTACCGTAAAATAATCTACATTAAGCATCTAAGAGCAGTGTTTCATTATGTCCATGGCGGAGAAGGGCATGGTTTAAATCACATATATTGCATGTCCAGTTGTAGACGTGTATTCTGACTCGTATAGTGGTCATCGTTGTGCATAAATACACGTGTATACGATCAAGGTAACTTTGAAAGATAATAATTGAGTTCAACTCAGCTGCAATCAGTACGTGAATACCATGTGGTAGGGGACATAATGTCTGTGGTATAATGTTTGAAAGAATTACATGTATATAAAATTTCATTATAATATTGTATATGGTGGTTAATAAATATATTTATTAACCTTTTATTATTAACCTATTTATTATCTTCTATATACCGATATGGATAACTGGGTGCAAAATACCAATGGTAATTGCTGACCATTTGTGATCATACCTGTATATTGTAGTCATCAAACAAGTGAACATTAGATAAGGAAATTTTGAAAATTTTGATTTTCTAATGCCATTTTTGGTCTTTTTACCAGTCTGCAAGGTTTTCTCAATTGATAGACGAATTTACATATTATATAATTATTAATAATATACAAAGCCAAATAATTTATAAACTGGCCAAGGCCATAGAAAGTGGCATTAATAATGTCAACTCATTTGGTTTTAAAAATTCACCTTTCAATGGAGAAAATCTTGCAAACTGGTAAAAATTCAGTAAAATGAGAAATTCGTGATAAATTAATAGCTAAGTGACTCGTGTAAACGTCAGAATTGTCTGAATTGTCCCAATTCAGAAATTGCGCGTTGTTAATGTGTTTTTTTTTGCACCTAAAATTGAGTTCTTCGCCAGGATGATGTTCAACTGCAGAGCACAAATGCTTTGGGGTGCAGTAGCAGGTCTTGATTCAAGTACATGTAAATCATGCATCGTGCAATATGATCTACTCTATGAACCAATCACAACAAGATTCGTAAGTGCACCTCAATAATATAGCCTCCCCAATATGCATAACATGGCAGATAAACTTTGCACAATGAGGCCCGGTGGCCTACGTGTTTGTTGCAACATTTTGAGTATCTCACGTATGGTTGTACAAACATACGTTTGGCACATAGATCGCATTGAAATTCAAGTCTTCCACTGTCATCCTCGAAGGCAGTCTGGAATCGCTTCTGCACATTGGCGACTCGTGTCCCATTCCTCCTCCAGAGAGCGATTTCGCTCACTTCTGACTGGAGATGGCTGCTGGCCAAGTCAGACGTGAAATTCGGTGGGGACGTCACACGTGACATATGTCGATGGGGCCGATAGGAAGTCGTTGCCTGAGGGAGACGTCGGAAGTTGACGCAAGTGATAGACCGGAAGATAATGGCGTAATGAGAAGTGAGCGGAGGCGATGGGAAGGAAGATGACGGAAGGGCTTCCGGGCCGATGGAGCCAAGACGGGCTCAAGTCAGCTTGTGCGGCAACAGCAGTTGGCTTCTGGGGGAAGTCAGCCGACTGGAAGTTTTGTCTGTTCGCTTCGGTTGCTTTTATTTGCAGGGGCTGAAACTGAAGGGTCGATGTGTTCGCCGAAGTCATCCAGAGGTCATTGTTCTGACCGATGCTGGCTGAACAGTGCATTTTTGAACTGTGTATGTTCTCATCTTAACGTGATGCCTATGGTGCTGCCACCTCTGGAGCACAGACAGATGCGAGTCTTATCTGTGTCGTTCCAATTTTAGTATACATGGACTAAGAGATGTATTTCAAATCTGTTGTCGAAGAACATCTGGCACGTGCTTGACATTAATTTGCAGGATCCGTGGGCGCCATATTGTTGTACACTTAAATCATGGGCAATATAGAACCTCTAGAGGTGCTACTCCAGGAGAACCTCGAGAAGTACGTTCAATATACATGTAGCACCTTCACACATGGAACCTCTTTTTTAAGAGTGTACATGTATATACCCTGACATTCCGTGCTGTAATGCACAATAACCTAGAGTGAGAACTGTCAGATCACCCCCAGAATAAATTCACTGTTATGTCACTGATCATACCACGTTCAAAAACTAAGATGCGAATTGTTCAATTGGCAATTACCTGGTTTACATGTTTTTTTCGAGACGTCCCTTCCCGAAATGGGCAATGCGGCCGCCATGACACCTTCTATGACAAACGCCCCCCTTCGCCACCTGGCGGCTGCATTGTTTCTGCTATTACACTTTTAAGCTTAGACACATACTTGACATCTTAATTCTATAACCCCATATATGGCCTTCTACATGTCCATGTACGGCTCAAGCATGGTCGTATATGGCATTGATGACATCATTTTAGGCAATTAATATATGGCTCAAACATGGACATGTGTGCATATACAGTACATGTATGGCCATATTCAACGTTTCCACCCGGGTAGGAGACTGATTTCAAAGCAGATCACTAGACGCATTTTGTTATGAGATTCGTGTTTCACAGAGATCACTACAGTACTCGAAATGCCATAACTGAATGCAAAAGGACATTAACTGATTAAATATGGAATCTGCATACCGAAAGCTGTAATTAACTTATCAATAATTTGAAAATGAATGACAGTCAGGCGGAAAACTGGCTACATATTGCTTTCAAATATTCTGTTCTGAATGAGCAACGTGCATGGACTGTCTTGCAGTTACTTTGAACCAGATTTTCCATGAGGTTTTTGAAAGGATCTAGTGCAGTATCAGTACTGGCCTAATGGACTGTTCTGACTCCTTGGTTGACTTGAGATCGTGCACATTCTGTACTTAAGGTAAATGGACTCTGGCCATGCTGTAGATCGACTGCCGAGGAGGTGCCATGCTAATTTTAGTGCTATTTATTTATTGTTCGGCGTCGATTCTCCCAGTGGGCGCTTTTTAATGCCAGTCTCAGTAATCCCCCCAGCATCTTAATACGCCTGAGAAACGTTTTACTCTCGGAACATAAATCTGGCACGTTACGACCCTGGAGGACATCTTGGACGGACAAGGTGGAATGACACGGTTGGAATGGGCTTTTTCTCGCACGCTCCTGGGAAAATATTGTCAAATGTGGGGGGCGCTGGAATCGTAAAATTGGCCGGTTCCGAGTCTATCCACCCGGACAGACCAAGTAGGATTCGGTAGCGTAATTATCGCTGCTGGGGGTCGCCGGGCTGATGGGCCATCACTCATGCGAAGCTGGTTTGTTTGTCCATGGCACGCAACTTGGAAGCTGACCTGAGTAGACACAAGCTGGGCAAAACGCTGTGCTTGATGTGGTCAGTAGTAGGCCTATGTTTGTCCAAACATAACCCATTCTATACCTACCAATGTAGTTTTTGATTTTGCTGCCCCTTACGTCAGGCAATCACTGCCAGCCTGCAGGCAACAGGACGTATTCCAAAGTGCGATGGATGTTCAATTAATCCAGGATTCACGCTTACCAGGGATGAGTTACATGCACATAACCAAGGAGAAGTCAGGGAACATCTGTTTTTGCTAGTATGTCAGGGGTGTTCCTCGTGCAGGGTCAGGGTTCCCTGACCTGAAAAAACCAGGGAAATTCAATAAGTCATTTTATTTAACATTTTATTTAACTAGTTTTATCGTTTAACACGGAAATCAAGAGATGACGAGCGATTTTGTTGTGCTGTGTAAGGATAATTTAAAAAAGGATATACATGCATGTACACGTACCCTGCTTTACATTAGCATATGTCATACTTTTCAGTTTTAAGTGGTCAGAGAAATGTTTCGAAACATCCAATGTCAAGGAAATGCTAGGAAAATTGAAAATTATCTCTGGGAGCTGTTATGATTACCACGTGGCTATTAATTTTAAAAGTGCATTTATGTCAAATTACTTCTATTGCATGCATAACAATTGGTATCCAACAAGTTTTTTGTAGAAAATTAGGACCTTACATTTTTTACTAACATTGTACATGTATAAATCTGACTTTTTACGTGACCAAAAGAGGTCTTGGAATTATTCATAAAACGTAATAAGCTTAAACAACGTTGATGTTCAATGTAAATGGACAGTTGTATACTTAATTTATTAAGACAGTTTTGAAATATTTTCTGAGACCTGAATATTTAAGTGGTCAATGAAGGAAAACTACAACAAAATAATCACAGCCAACGGGCCCATAAGATGAAAGTACAATTATGATGATGATGTACAACGAAGTGAATATTGACAGTAATAAGATGATGCACTTTCTTGAAGACTCCAACCTCTGGTCGCCATCGGCCCTAGTAGTAACTGCCCTTGCTGTAGCCATGGGGGACGCCATCGACAACGGCCCTAAAGCCCGCATAGTCGGCCACATAGTCCACCTGGCGAATGCGGCCATTGGGCTCCCTCAGGTGGTAGCTGCCCCGGACGCCACCAGCGCCATCACCGGACTCATGGCGCCCATGGTAGTCGCCCGTGTAGTGGTCGTCGACTGTGTACCCAAACCGATAGGGGCCGGAGTAGCCGTACTGGTCAGTCTCCTGTTGGTGGTAGATGTCGCTGCTGCCGCCATGGTGTCCAGGGAGCGCCGTAGCTGAGATGCACAGTGCTGCCACCAAGGGAACGAAAACTGCGAGCTGCATCTTGTGATGTGATCTTGTTCTGAGGAGGCTGATGTTGTGATTTACCCCAGTGTCAGCTTTAGCTTTTATACTCGAAGAAAGGCACGGTTTTGCCCGGTACCACCCAAGGGCGGGTCCAAGTATTTGGGCTAGTTTTGATGCCAATTGTGGTAAACAATAACCACTTGTGTGGGGTGATTCTTGTGGAAAATGTGAAAGCACCTCCAAACACTGTTCCGGGTATGTGACTTGGAGTAAGCCTTTCTTCTGTGGTTTCTGTTATCCGTGACACGGTATGCAGCGCCATCTGTCATTATTTAGAAACTGCCATGACGTCACGATATGGTTGTGCAATTAACATCTTTTACCTTCCTTGTAATTTTGTAGCTATTGCATTTTATTTCAAATTATTTGGGTGGCATGCATATACGGATTAACACTCATTCCTAATGCTTGCTGTATCAAAGTTGTCCACCATCATGGAAGACATTAAGGAATGAAATTCAGCTCATGGTATGGAAGTCAGGTGGTCATATAGTTTTGCATGAAATTCAGGTCTTGGAACAGTCACAGAATAAAATTAAGGACATGGATTGGTCACGTATAATATAAGTCATTCCATGATCTGAATTTCATTTAGGTCATTGAAATGTCTTGGAATGAAATACAGGTTATGGAAAAGTCATGGAATGAAACTCAGGTCATGGACATGTTATAAAGTAATTAAAAGTCATGGAATTCAGATCATGCACCTGTAGGGGTCGTGTAGAACTTGTGATTTTTGCCTTTGATTCACTGGATATTTTAGTACAGATTTCCCTCATCTTTGATGTTAAAATGAACCATTTGACATCCACTTTCTCAAAGAAAGTTTGCCTACAGCATTTCAACTGTGGTTTTGTTATGTGCCTAAAATCGCATTTTTTTTATCATGTTTGAAACTCGGATTCGATGTAAAAAATAAAAATAATGGAAAATCACCTCTTGTAATCCAGTTTCTGTAATAACTACTCCTGCGGTGTATGTTCTTGACTGCGCTTATTATATGTCTGACCAATATCTGTCATTTTTGTGTCCAAATTGTCTAAATTTGCACAAAAAAATTACCAATGATTATGCATTTTATGCATAATTATGGAAATATCTATTTTGGTAGCAAAACTCGAATGACTCCATATTCTAATAGGCACTTACATTTTTTAAAGCCGTTTTGCATCGTTTTCTTCTTCACAAGTATTCCTAAACCTTATCTTATTATAAAGAAAAAACTAAAAACCTGTAGATATGTCTGACACATTTAAGACATGTGAATGTTGAACCTTTTGAAATAGGTTAGGAGTTAGATAATGTCTCAGTCATCAGTAAAATTTCACTTTCAGCTGTTGAAAATAAAAATAGGCTGATGACCTTACTCGGAAGCTTTTATTAGATTATCATGACCAAACTTAGTTCTTTAACATTAATAAGTTAAACAAGGCGATAGAATCGTTGACATTGTAATAAATTTCGACTTCGCTTAGACGAGCTTTGATGCTGTGTCAGCTGGTAATCAATCAAAATCACGGCTATTAAAATTTATTTGAATGATGTTTAACATATTTTTATTGAATGATTTGTTAGCCAGTCACGGGAAATTTATTAAACCGTCAGACAAATGGTATGCACGTGCTACATGAATAGCATATTAGTCATGCATGCATCACATTTTAATGTCACGTACAAATTGGGGAATATTTTAATAAGTCTTGACAACAGTGCATGACGTACATGTATATTGGGAACCTGATTTAAAATGAATGTTGTTGTCAGCCTCTTAAAGACACTTAAAACAAGAGTGAAAGTTATAGCACCACTCTAAGAACAGATGAATCGAATATCAAAAATGGAATGTTGTTTGTAGCTTTTCAATAAATGCACTTACAATTATATTATTTTACATTATACAATACATGCACATGTACCATGTATATCAATCATATTTCATAAAATATGCATTCGAACACCATGCAGTGCAATGCAAAAGAACAGTCATGTGCTTTGTAGCTAACAGTTTTCGAAAAATTATTTTTTATGAACATATGAACACTGTGTATGTTGAGCAATAAATATAGCAGTTCTAACAAGGTCAGATATCGGTATTATATTTTTGGCATTTTTACGTTAATACTGCTCATGTAATTTTGTTTTTATTTTAATTCTTGAGAAGTCAGGATACTTGCAAGTTAAACTTCTTGGGGAACACTGATACATGTAATTGAAAAAACCCACATCTTGTAATTCCTTGTAGAAGTCGTGTTTCTAATTGATTGTGATGGACAAGACTGCACGTGAAGGTTACCTATAATTGGTTAGGCACTTCAATTTTAATCTTCATCTAATCTTGCAAAAGACATGGTGACATGTTGACATTTTGCTAGAACAAAAACCATTCATTAATGTTGTAAACATTTTATTGACACCTACATGTGATTTCAATGAGTCATAAATTATAACATGTTATATGAAAAGCAACAAGTTAGGAGAGTCAACAGTCCTGAACAATAGCTGAAAAATGTTTAAAAAAATGAAAAATTTAAACTATTTAGTGCCATTCGATAGCTAGCAGAATTATTGTGGGCTATTTTGAAATGACATTGATTTTTTGTAGGTGGATGTTTATAGGTTATCCACCGTTGAGGTAACAAGACCACGCAGAATTAAATTTTAAAGTCTTGGACTTGGTTGTAGTCAAGTGCTGTTGGGTAATGACGAAAATCATACAAATTTTGCTGCGAAATGATTGGAAGAAATTTGGTCTGCACCTCGTGTCTGAAAGCGTGAGGAAACTGCATGCTGATGTCAGATGACTTTTGATTATCTACACTCGAGATTGTCATCCGCACAATTCTGCAGGCGAACAGAACCGGAAATGAACAGGAAAACGTTGGAACGAATGGCCGGAAAACAGGATTCTTGGGAAAATTGGGAAAATATGGTTGGGCTACATATACATGTATGTATTAGCACAGCGATACATTGAATTTGCAGTTTCGTGATACAGTCAAACCTGGATAAATGAAATCTCATGGGACCCTCACATAATAGTCCCATTTGTCCCATTTATCGAGGTATTCCACTAACCCGGGTTCCCAATTAACCAGGTCCCAGATCCCACTTCAAAATTTATTTTCCCTAATTTATTATTTTAAAAAAACGATGTAAGATATGATATCTTAAGTTTGAAGCTTGATATTTTATCTTCAGAAATGAAAGTGAAATATAGTTTAATAATGATAGGAGAAAACAAATGCAATCTTAGTGAGATTTGGCACCTAAGGTACATCCATGCAAATTGTCCATGTTTAAGGTTTTGCGAAATTTTCATTGTCTGTCTGATCTTAGTTCGCAACAAATTGACTGATTTTTTTAATGAAAAATCCATTTTTCTAAGACTTATTGAACCATTGGTAGTTTATTGGTCAACTATCGACTTTTTTCCTTCTGACCGAATTTGAAGCTATGGGGAATATCTGTGTTCATTTCATCGTAAAGTTGAAAACGTAAACATGGTCTGCAATCCTCTATTGACCTCCAAGCTTCTGGCCTTTCCATGCAATATAGTTTTTGATCCGATTGCCGCGTTTTCATTTCTTGTTGTTGTTTCTTCAATTTTATCGGCTACGGTTGTTTTTACAATTTGTTTCTTTCGATTAGTCCAGTTTCGATCATCATTGCTAGGGGAAATGAGCTTATGTAGCTTATCGACCTATACACAACCGCCATCCAACATATGATGTTTGGACAAGATTTCGTGGAGAAATTAATTCGAAAATCGCCTTTTAGTAATGTTGGTCATTCTTTCACTCGACTGAATGCACTTGGATCGTCTCTGTTTTCGTTAGATTTCTTATGTAGTATTCAGATGGTTAAGTATTAACGGACTTTTGCATCTTTGTAAGTTAATGATACATTTTCCACATGAATTAACATGATGTGCACATGCACGTGTAAACTAACAATAGCAGAAGAAAATTGATAAAGATTTTGAACAGTTGGGATATCATTTTAGTAGCATTGGATGACCTCACCAATTTACAATTTGTTTAAATTTTGCCTTAAGGTGAGGTCCAAATTGCAAAAAAAAAATGCTGAGCATACTTTTACTTCAAAACTATCCTCTTATATTGAAGTGCCAACGTAACACTTTTCGGATTTCCAGGAACGGAAAATCCAAGAACTGCACCGACCTGGATATAAGGTCAT
>JAQFYZ010004185.1:0-11619 GCA_034695085.1 Cylindroiulus punctatus | reverse complement strand
ACCTTTTGAAACATCACCAAACTTGGCACACGTTTGGTCTACTCTTTCTTGACCAACTTTTATCAGTGGTTCTGTTGAAAAACTCGCATCATTGTTCTTGATGGACGTTTGTGGAATTAAGATGAAGTTGAACACACTGCAGTGCTCGGATAAATTACTCGTTTCCTATTATAAACAGAGGATTAGCAGGTGTTGTGTATACTTTCGACATGTTTATTCCAAATGAATACACATGTTGAAGTGTACAGTTGGAGGGTATCTAAGGCCTGCGCTAATTTGTTTTCACATAAATTAATTTCCATTTAAGGTAATCATGATTATAGGCTAATAATTCCGACTTTTTGTTTTTAACTTAGCACCAATTTTGTTCCCCATAACGTCTTTGGCAAATAATGCTTTGAATTGGCCTACTATTTAATCATTAAATTATTTTTCTTTGAACTCGGAAAAAACGAGCCTGCAAAACCTGGAAATATTGGGGAATTTACGTTTTCGGAAATCAGTAACACCCAAGTAACCTGTTTGTACCTTATTGATGTGTTGATTATCTTGAAAACGCGTAATTTTGCTTGTTAATTACCTCGAGGGGACTAATCCCAAACCTCAATTCAGAAAATAAATTTATTTACAGAAAATCGAAATAAGCGAAATTTGTTACAAAAGGAATGCATCCTGTTGCAAGGAAATGGTTGAACCAGGTGGTTTACCATACCCCAAAAATGCTAACGTTATTTTCTGAAAGTTTTTTCCCAGTTATAATTTGATAATCGTGTTTGCTATGGGGTGCAAGCAGTGTGCCAGAGTGGCGCATCCACATATACATAGGCATTCGGTAACCGTTTGAGAATGGGTAATTTGCGAAGGCGACTCCAGGATTATTTGGGTAGCATTTACCCACAAATTGCAACATGGGAGTCGGCGAGGTACCGGTGTTTGGCCATAGTGTACTTGTCTGACCAATTGAAGCCGGCCCCAAATGGGGGGAGGGGGAGGTGACTATTAAAGAGCGGTGAACTGACCCACACATGGGCCGAAAATGTATAAAATTATAGGTATTGCAATCGAATTTGTATTTGGCTTTAGGCCGATTTCTCCTATCTGTTTATTACTTTGCCAGAGTTGACTGTGATTGCGGCAATTGCCGTAAAACCGGGATTATTAAATGGCGAAAATTGCAGTGATTACAGTTAAAAAAAGTATTTAAAGTGGGTGGGAACTTTTTTTTTTTGCTCGGCTTTTCATTGGAGACAGCCAGTTCTTGTAACTCGTATTATAATTATGCCTTCTCTCTGATGCATCTAGGAAATTTTTAGGAATCTGAACAGCGAGCCCTTAATAAACTTTAATAACGAGTTTTTCCCGATGAGCGAAAATACTAACGCGTTTACGGTAAATGCGGTAACATCTCATTACCTTTTTAATAATAGCACCATCTGCCCCTCGTATGTGGTGCCAGACAAACGTTTAAATAGTGCTTATGGTCTCGTTTTTTGTCCTTAATTTGTCACTAATAGTTGCTTTTGAATACCGATTGGTGGCGCCAGTTCGTGTAGCCTTTCGCGAGTAGATCCATTACAAAATTTCATATTGGCACAGAAAAACATGAACCTTAGCAATTGCATATGACATATCCAAGATGGCGATGGGAAAGTTTGTATTCTTTTTTACAACCAAAATTAATGAGATAAGTCCCTCCATTCACGGTGGCAATCGCCAAGTCTTAAGACATAACAATCACTGCAAGCAATCAAAATGTCCTTAAATGTCCTGAAAATGTTTCCAAGCTTCTTACACACCCTGCACATTATGTTGTCAAACTATCTGTACTAACAATGTACTGGTGACATCCATGAGATGGAGAGAAGAGTGGATTCATTACTGAATATAGAAGTTACATGTTAACAAAGTTTTAAGAAAATTAATTGTTCTTTTATTACAATATAAAGGCGAATAAAGAATGCATTTAAACTGCATGTTACTACATTTAAAAAGTTTAAAAAAGGCTAATAACTTATAATTTCAAAACCTTTTAAGGTATCAGTTTACACACCTCTTTGTACGCACCTTAAAAGAATTCCATGTACAATGTATGGTATATGGTAATCAAATATGATGGTATGAACAGTTTGGGCACCATTTTTAGGACATGTTTTCTCAGAGTCAACATGTGCAAGCTCAAATTTTTAGAACGGTAGCTTGATATTGACAAAAAATATCGTTGTAGCCCCTTGTTCTGATGTCCATGGGGTATATATAAGTAAAATTTCGTAGCTGTTAGCATTTGAAGTGTTAACCTGTTCACGATAAGTAGTGTACTGTACATGCTGTACAGTAATCGCCATCTGTTGGACTAGTTGGCAACGAATTTGGCCAGCAAGATAAGTGAGAGTAGAAACCCGTTTCCAAAAATTCCTGTATTTTTTTCCAATGCAGGTTGTAAATGGATACATTCTTTTTGCTCATGTTAACTATTAAATTCATTTCTTTGAATAATTCCTGATGAGGACTTCACGCACTCGCAGTGTTTTTTTATTACTTTATTCACAACGCAGTCAAATGTGAAAAAGATTAATGTCGTTGGTTTCTGGTTTCTAACATCCAATCATTACAAAAATAAAATCGTCGCAAAGCTGTTACTTAATTCAATATTGGCATTAAGTTCCTTTCCACACAAATAATTTCAATAACACACCATATTAATAAAGCAAATTATTAGGAACTAATAAAACATTCAAGCCTTCGTAGACTTGCTGGACCACACTGATTTTTTTTCTCGACTGGTTTTGGTCTGGATCTACCCTATAATTTATGAAATTAGAAAGTGAACTTTTGATGATGATTATATAAAGAAACGTTTTTTAATAGAGCGTGCAAAAAAGCTTAAATGGCCGAGGAATTAAAATTCCCCATTTGATATAATAATAAGTGTTGGGTCTGCATGGATGGAATTTAATAACTGGTGGATATATGGGCTTGAAAGCTGCGCCATTATAATTATTGGTTTAAGGTATTACAATCTGGATGCTCCAGGCAGGGTGATGGCTTCAAATTACATTTCTGTTCGTTTTGGCGTGGGATATTAACTCGTGAAATATTTAACATTGCAGATTAATTGGCTGCAATCATTCCATCTAATAACTATTCATTTTATGCAGCTTTTTAAAATTCTTCGAAGACCTTGCAGACCTCTTCACGTAATAAAACGTACCTTAATTTTGAAGGCATGCTGATAATATTGCTTTGATTTTTCGAAAGGGTTAATAAGTGACCTTTCTCCCTCGTCTTTGAACGGGGTGTCCGCCAGTCATGCAAGTTCACTGGACATTTTTTAGTCTTGATTTCCTACACCCTTTGATGTAGCGATTTTCGAACCTGTCAATTTCAGATTTTTGATGCCATCAAAGTAGGTCATGTGATGAGTTGCCCTTTGGAATTGACTTACAGATAATATGACAATGTTTGGTGGAACCAAGTGTACCAAATTAATTAATCTAAATACTATCCAAATTTATAATACAATTGTAGCATCCAGAATTGTTAAAACACACCTTTATACACTGTACAAGAAGGGACGTTCAACTATGAATGATGTCTTGAACTTGGGAGGGGAGGGGAGGTGCAGAGTCATCATTATTTAAAATAAAAATGTTATACAATTTTTGTTTTACAATGGTCATATCATCAACCTGGAAGATGGGCTTGAACATTAAGACGAGTGCTAACGCAGAGGGTGTCAGAAAATGACGAATTTGTGGTGACCAAACTTGAATAACTCCCTATTCTAAAGACATTTAACAGTTTTAGAAGTCATTGAAAAGTCATGGAGTTTACTATCCCTTAAATAATCTGGAGGTATCTGTAAGGTATTTTATAAGGTATCAATTTAGTTTCAGATAGGTATCTTCGAAGGTGGATCTTAAGTGTGATCGGGTGGAAAAACTTCTATCGACGTATTTTCAACAACCTTAGCAAGTATATTTTAGGTAGTTCTTGGGTACAGTTCTGGTAGTTCTATCCAGAAGGTATTTTTTAAAGATACCTTCGAAGATGCATTTTGGATACCTGAAAAATACTTTGGATACTGGATACCTCAAAGAAACCTGTTGTAAAATGTGGATACCAAAATTATACCCGAATAAATGTTGATGCCTGCTGGAAACCATAATCGATACCTGCAAATTGAGTAAACACCCTGTTGAAGTCATGGGTGACAGACTGCAGAAACGCATGTTCCATGCACCCTGTATATGGTTTGTCGCCAGTGATGATTTGCCATTGATTTCAACAAACTATTAACTGGTGTCGCATCCCCCTTTTTTAAATATCTGGTCGTTAATACGCGGCTTAAATACGTGACACGAGTTGATCGCCGGTTGCACGAAATTAAACACGAGAATTGATTTTTGCTTGACTCTGGCTCCTATTCAAATCAACTCATTAACGAGTCTTTACATGCAGATTGTTGTATAGGTTATGCCATTGTTTGGTGGGCGTCATAATTGATGATAGGCCGTGATGGGGGTGGGATGATGGTGATGGCAAATGAGGGGTCGTTGGTGTTTTGGGGGGACATCGAACAATGCCTGGACACCCTGCCAGGGCGTCCATTGTCGCAGGCAGCGATGAGACAATGCAGCCGAGCCCAAATATTGTCGGATTTTAATAATTAACGCGCTTTTTGGCAGGAATTTTCGGATGTGTGCCATTCTTGCCAGCATTTCCTTCGTCGTTTCTGGTAATGGTAATGCGATGCTCGTTGTCCCGGTGAGCTCGCTGGGTTCTGGGGGACTTGCCATCAATACTGGGACACAACTGAGAGCTCATAAAGTGTAATGATAAATGAGGTATGCTCGGGTTGGAGTCATTTATCATAGAAAGGTGCCACTCTCTGATTAATAACACTCAATTATTAAGCGCATATTCATCAATTAAGGATGCAATCCCGCTGCTGTGCGTGCACCATTTTCGCCTCGATTCAGCAAAAAGCTCAATGGATTGGGTTTGGATAACCGAAAGCCTTTGCAGGCTCAGTTATTACGTTTTTGCCGTGTTGGCATGTGCGTTTTTCTGTTTGCTATCCAGAAACTGAATGGGGATTTTCAATTCCTACGAATGCGGTTTGAAGCTCGTCGACAGTAAACAAAGAGTTTACAGAAATATACGATCGTGGTTCGTTTTAGCTGGTATGATGCAAATCCACGTTTGGAGTCATTGGCTATCAATTCAAAATCTTTTCTTTCAAAACTGATGAAATATCAATTAATAGATTAGGTTCTTGCTTATTTTACATAGGGATGTAACTGTTGTGGAAAATAGTTAATTTTATGGAAAAATCGTAACCAATGTGAACAATAACAAAACATAGGGTCGAGTATTGCATTAATATATTTAATTTTTTTTTTTTATTTGCTAGGCTTCACTTTATTTGCTAAAAGTCATTATTTCTGATCTATTTGTTATAAAAAGTTCGCTCAATTTGAAGTTATTGTGGTCAGTTGTGAGGGATGAGGGGCGCGGTATTGTGCATCCCGAAATTTTGATGAAATAATACTTAAACACCCCCAGGGATTTGGCAATAAACTGTTATGGCTATACTTAATAAATGTTCCATGTTTGTAGAAAAATTGGGTGATAAATGTAAAAATGATCAGATGCTTGTTGCATGTGAAAAATATCACGTGTATTGCACATGTGCAGTATCACAACAGTGACACAAAAGTATTAATTGAACCGCAAATTTGAAAACGCCATGGAGCTCAAAGATGTTTCCTTTTTCGGAATAAGATCATTTCACTTAACGTAATGCTGTCTCAAAGTCTAAATTGACCATTTTTGAGTAATTACTGGTGTGCGATATTTAGATGCCAATGTAGGTGAAATGGTGCAGGCTTTCATTTGATTCGGTGATTCTGCATTTGGTGCAGCAGTTTATAAGCTACCCATTCTTTTGATTCGCAGCTGTCGTTTAAAGGTAGGAAAATAAGGAACTTAGTGAATAAGCAGTAAAGTTCAGTAAGGGTTTTAGGCATTAAAATCAGATTAGCAAAAAAAAAAATCGAGTAAACGAAGACAGATGATGGTTCTCTACATCTATTAATGCCAACGATGTAATGTCCGAGATGTCACCTTGTTGCTATTTGAAAATGCAAATGTTTCATTTGCAATGCATAATTTTACGTAAATGAAGTGTGTTAATAACTCGGTAATGTTTGTGGTAGCGTGGGATATGCAAATGTCGTTAAGTGCTTTTGTCTCTATGTAGAAGGCACAAAGGGGAATACGCTTATTAACTGAACGGTGCACGGTGATTGAATTGAAATTTCCCGTTGCAAATAATTCGAGGAGAGTCTTTTGTCATGTTTGCTAGACATCTGCAAGCCAGGCAGAAAATACTTCATCACTTGTCTCCTTTGTGGATTTTTCTAAGCTGCTTCTGGATGCATTTTGAATAACATCAAGAATTGATTCCTGGTTAATTTTGTTATCTGACATTTTTATCGTAATTACTCAGGTTATTATATCTTGTTTTAATAGAAAATATGAGTGTTCTGCACCCGTATGTCAATTGTCAAAGTATACAGTATTATGGTTTTCCTGGAAATTTATTATTAATGTTTGGGGTTTTCTTGCATACTTGCAGAAATCGCTGATTTGTTAATTCAAGTTTTTCTATTATAAACTTCAAAACACTCGAATAACTCTAAAATACTCACTCTATAAAACTTATATAATCTTAAAAATGCTTCTTTTTATGACGCTCCTAATAGTTACATGTAACTCTGAGTTTAAAAATCAGAATAGGTCTAGTCACCTAATCGTCTTTTTGCTATTAAAATAGCTTGATGAGATAAGTATGGACAGTCCACCCGGCTAATGCACCAAGAAATTAATCCTCTTATCTTCCACTTATTCGTTTCAAATACGTGTGGGGATTTTTTATTAATGGACATGTGAAACTAGGCAGCCTCGTTTATATCAAGAAACGAATCGCATACATTTAATGGGAAATATATTTAGTTTTAAGGGATGGTGCTGGCTTATAGCAACACAAACGTTAAGAAATTCATATGCTTCAATCGTGGCCTACTTCAATTTTGATGTTTTGATTACTTTCAAATCATGGACATATAAAGGAATTAATTTGGAGAATGATGTGGGAATATTTTTAATTCATTAAATTAAATACAGTATTTTTTACAGGTTATCTTGTTGTAATTAACTTGGTATCGTTCCTTTCACTGAAATCGTCTCGAAGTTTGCACTGATGATTTGAAATTTGCAAAGCTGAAGAAACTCTTCAAATTTACATGCAAACGTAACGTTTAATCAACAATTTAGGCAACATTTATCACATACTCCATTACCGTTAGCCAATTACTGGTCTGTAATACTTTGGTTGGGCACAACTGAATTCAATAAGCGAACTGACCATCATCAATTTTTTTATAAGAATAATAGCTTTGATAGGTTTCTGTGGAATTAATGGATGTACATTCATCTGCCAGAAAGACATGGGCGGCGGATATCATCCTAACTTTCTAAGCATTCTTATTAAAACGTAGCATTGTTGCGGTAATGGGGAAAAGTGGGCGAGTAAGGCAACTCATGTAAGGGATGAGGTAAGAACCCTCATTTTTTTCCCCATCTGCATGCATATAAAACATAAAAAAGCACGTTCCCCCCACGCAATGTTGTGAAAAAATTCGCACCTGTTTCGCTGCTAAATATGTTGGGGATTATGACAGTGCCGTTCATTTGTCACGGCGCAATGACAGCACAGTTGACAATGTTGCCTCTCATCCAGCGCCCAAATCCCTATCCTATTGATAAAACGCAACTAGGCAGCATCATTAGCATGGGCTCATTAACTTTTTTTCAAATTTGCACAAAAAACGAGCAAATCTAAATAGAAAGTGTGGCAACCACCGAAAGCCTGTCTTATGGTGTGGGAGGCACGTATAGAAGATAGATACACAAAAAGTGTCACCCTTAATGCCTTCGCATTTTGTGTTTGTATTGATTGAAAAGGGAAGAAATTGCCATCAAGCGGTTTAAGAAATAAAAAAACACGGTCCTCTATTTTCATTTTTTATCTTCGTGTCTAGTTTTTAATCACGTTTAAATCGTTTCATCTCCATAGTTTTGCTCTTAACGGGCTTCATTTATTTACTCCCATGAAAATTAATGCTCTGAAAAATGAAATGTGTCCTTGCTTTTCTTCGAGAATAATCTTTTTCTTTCTCCCTTTGCTTTAATCTGTTTATTTTAAAAAATAATGCTGCTGCATTTAACAGATGGTTTAAATAAGACTTAGTTGATTTATTTTCTTTAAGCTTGTACACATATAGGCTGTTTTTTCTTCAGCGTGGTGCTTTTTATAGGCTTTATACTCAATTTATTTTTCGCAGTATTTTTTCTCCAGCTTTGCATACGCTACCAATGACCTTTTTTTCTCGAAAGTTCTTATTGAACACTGAAGCGTTAATTCCCACCATCCCTAAAACTTTGGTCATCAGTAATTTCTTGATTAAATACTATACGATGTTACATGTGCGACAGTTGGCAGAATATATTAATTTCATGTTCTGTAATTTTCTTTTAACATGAAACACGTTATAGAAAAACTTTTTTCTTTATGATGAATAACGCTCGTCTGCATGTTGAGACGCGTTGACTTGGGCTGTTTCTTAATCATGTAATGGAGTCTAGATGAAGTTATTATGAAAAATTAAGAATCAACTTAAATCTCTTTGTGAAGACGTGAATAAAAGAGCAGAACGAAAGACGAAATTAATTTTGCCATTTTGCGCCTTAACAAATATTGCTTGGCCTTCCTGCCATGCATGATTTGATGTTATTATGCCTTGACCCCCTCATCATTGTTTCGTGTTTCTGCCATTATCTTTCCCTTATTTCTTGTCATACCCTCGCTATTACACCACAAAAGAAGAAATTATTTCGCAGAATAATTATATGGTTCGAGTTTTTTAACTGACCGAGCTTCGAGCAAATAATCGGATTATAGACAACAGAAATGATTATTTGAAATGAAATTTATACGACTGCATTATGCACCGTGTCACGCATTTGTTTAGGGCTGACAAATGTCAGCGTGGATTTTAATTTCACGTTCGCCCTGGACACATCTTTGAATTATGACAGCGATTTTCTGGTAATTAGAGAAGATAAACGACGTTAATAGTAGACCGCACTGAACATAATTGTTTGTTCTCGCATTTCTCGGAGGTCATTTTTATTACTATTCTGATACAATGTTAGACAAAGGAGACGTGTGTAGATAATGCGATTTAACAAGCTGCAATGGATCGCCCTTTATTCTTCTTTTGGACACCAACCAAGAAGGCCTATACCTATTTAAGCAAGAAATAAAGCTAATAGGCTCGATTATTATTAGTGGCCTACGTCGCCAATAAATATGCCAAACGATGGACGTAATTGTCGTAAGATTCATGAAACCTTGGTGAAATGTTTCAGGCATTAATACAAGTACAAATGGCAAATTTATCTGTAATAAAAGCTTTGTCTATTCATGCTTTTGCATAGCATTTTAGCTCGATAATGTTGGTCGAAATTCAGTGGTCAGTTTTGGCTTATCAAAATTAGACTGGAAAACTAGATAGTCCTATGTTATAATGCAATAAACATTAATAACTTCCTCTGTGAGCCTAATGGGATGCATTTCTGCGAAATTAACTCCTTTCTCCAATTTTTTTTAAAATTATTTTTCTTTCATAAATTTGCGTTTATTTTTAGACGTTGTGTGGCTCGCTTCTCCGTAGTAATTGGAAATGGATGAATGAAAAGCATTTCATGCCGGTTTTTTGCATAAAAGTCTTGAAATTAAAGAAAAAATGCTGAATGGTCGATTAACTCTGCGAAAGTTGAATGAATTTTTTTCCCCGGCAATATAATTGTACTGGGCCTTTTGTCGAAATTTGAAACAAAGTTGTTTGTACCCAACTCCTTATAAAATTGGAGGCGTGGGCTCGTGTCGGATTTTTTTCTCTCATATAGTGATGATGTTCTTGGAAATTATTTTCGACGTGGAAAAACGTGGGAACACGACACAAAATGTGAACCTACCTTAAACTGTTAAAAGGGGAAACCATTATAAGGTTTGAAAGAAAGCATTGAAAATGCCATAAAACGATGCAAAAAATGGTTGAAACTGGCTGTTCCACTAAATGATTACGTTAATTGCACCAAAAGCTATTAAAATAACGTACACCTCAATCAAACACGGTTAAGCATTGCAAATTGAGGCTGCTTTTGCCTTACAACAAGACCAAGCTGCTTTGAAATGGCGAGAGAATGCAGCAAGAATTGAACCTAATTTCAGTTTTCTGCCCAACATTATATGTAGATGTTCCATGACGAAATGAATGCAAAACCAATTACAACGAAGGCGAACAAATATCCATGGGTTGCACGATAATTGAAAAAAAATCACGATATTTTGTATCGCATTGTGAAACGCAGTTTAACGGAGTATTTTATTGAATTTTTTGTTGGCATTTTGCTTCTCATTGAACGACTTATCATTTTACATGGGAAATGGAAATTTTGCCACGTTTAGGCGAACTGTTACACAATATGATAAGGTAAAATCGATTTGCATGTAACACGAGTCTTATAATGTACATGTATGACAACTTGGCTTGTTTTGTGGAAATGGAAGTATTTATATGAATGTTTTAGAACATTTACTTGAATAGAAACTGCGTTGAATTTGCCTTTTATTTTTGAATACTTATATTTTTGTATGCCATTTCTCATTTTTTGAAATGCGTGTCAGCGACGATCTACAGAGGGAGCATGAAGGTTGGATCCAACAATCATAGTTGGAACTTATCTTTTAACTCGCCCTGCAACTTCTTTGAGGAGGATAGAAACTTGTGACACTCTATTAGCAATACATGTAGGAACTTGTAGTGATTTCAATTTCCTTTATCGAAATGCTTCTTTAATGAACGAAATCTTGGTATGGTTACTGTATGTGAATTTCTCGATCAACTTGATTATTGCAGGGTGACCACTTTCACATTCATGGCACCTTCCTTATGTTTTTTGTTGATAAACGCACTACTATGGAATGAAAGGTTTTGCTGCATTTTCAACAAGTTTATTGCGAGCTAAACATCTAATTGGGTCTGGCCAGTAAATTTTCAAATACAGAACTTTGTTTTGTAAACTACCACCGCTCTTGTATCGGGGTACCTGATTTTTATTTAAATCTGCCTTCTTATTTCAAATTCTCTGATAATTCTCACATGCCTCCTCCCACCCCATCCTGCTGTATATGTAGGTGTTAATTCCGTGATATTGAAATATTTTCCAGGCTGTGGTCACTCTGCATTAGGGAAAGCTCATAATTGGTATCGTTGCTAAATTCTTTAAATAGTTAGGGTATATTTCACGTGACGTAATACTACATTGGTTCAGTGGCGAATGACAATTTGGGGATGTGGCACGATTACATGGTTTTTGTGAGAACGGATTCTGAGACCAAAGAAGGCAATCTTGAAGGTGTTTCAGATACGGTAAAGACTTTGAGTTTTTTCATCCGAAGCAGTTGCATTGCACATTAATTTCGTCTTG
>JAQFYZ010004184.1:0-11623 GCA_034695085.1 Cylindroiulus punctatus | reverse complement strand
ATGTTTTTAAAAAAATGCAAAAAATGAACTAGTTTTTGCAAATATTTTTTTAAACGTGTATATTTGGGCCTCCATATAGATACATGTGCTCACTGCAGACTTGAAAAGAGGTCATGTCATGTCATAAATTACCGTTTCGATTATATAATGGTCCCCTGCTTGGATCCCCTCTGACCCAGGCTCTGACCCAAGCTCTGACCCATGACCCCTTATTGCCTTCTCCGCAGACGTGGCCGAGGACGTGTTCAACCGCTGCTCGCAGAACAACGCGCTGCCCACCGAGCACCCGCTCTACACCGTCTCGTTCAACTACGAGCTGCTGGACGACACCTACATCACCTTCGAGAAGCACGAAGCGTACCTGCCGACGCCCAGGGGTGAGCCGGTGTTAGGTTAGGTTAGGTTAGGTCAGGTCAGAATGGTAGGTAAAAATGTCTTCCAAGACCATCCACTCTAACAAGGAGTCTGGTTTGCCGAACCTGGGAAATACAAGGAATTTTCAAAAATTTGAAATTTGAAATTTAACCAACATTTTTGGGACCGTGGACCGGATTAGTCATTCGTGATCTCCAATTTTCCAACTGCATTTGTGAGAATGTGCAAAACTTAGCTCCCGAGACCTAGTTCCGAAGCAAAATTCGCCTATGGCGTGAGTATCTCATCAGTGTTTCAGTGTAAAGTCTTGGAAAAATGACCATCTGTTGAAAAACATTGTTCGGGGATGTACACCTAAAATCCGCTGAAATGATTCTTATTCATCGTTACAGTTTAGGGAAAACGTTTCGAGCAAAATGTACTTAAAATCCATTATTTCTTGTAGTTTTTTCATCCTAAAAAAATTACTTCGTCGTTCCCCAGTTATTAAAATGCACAAAATAATAATAAATTTGGCTACGCCATTCTTCCATTAACAAAATACACATCAACAAAAAATTCCTAAAGTAATATAAATGACAACAACAACAAAATTGCCTCAATTATTAAAATACACAACAAAATTGCCTCAATTATTAAAATACACAACAAAATTGCCTCAATTATTAAAATACACAACAAAATTTCCACCTTATTACATACACAAAATTACACTATTTTCCAATTTTTATTGAAATACACAAAACCATTATACTTCGTCGTTTCCCAATTAATTAAAATTCACAAAATAATAATAAGTTTGGCTACGCTATTCTTCCATTAACAAAATACCCATTAACAAAAAATTCCTCAAGTATTAAAAATTACAATAACAACAATTATTCAATTATTAAATACGCAACGAAATTTCCCCTATTATTTAAATACACAAAATACCATATTATTTTCCAATTTTGTGAAGTACGCAAAAACTATTATACTGCGGCATTCCCCAATTGTAAAATAAAAATACACATAAAGCAAAGTTTGGCCATGTACGTCTTTCCCCCAAATTATTAAAATTCGCCAAAAATTCAGGTTTCACCGAGGGACTTGGGCAAGTGCTGGATTTAACATCACTGAATCTGTGGGTTTTTTTTCCCCGAGCAGGTAGCGTGACAGAGGACAACTACATGACCAAGTCGACCCTGAAGCTGACCCCCGATCCGGCGCAATACTCCTACTACGGCAGCCTGCTGAAGGAGAACCACCCGTTGATGCTCATGGTAAGTTCCCTCGAGCACTTCTTCGGCATTGACCGGCCCGGAACTAACCCCGCTCTTTCCAGGTCCGCGCCCGCCGGCAAAAGCTTCTGGCCCACCCGCTGTGCGTGAGCCTCCTGCACCTGAAGTGGGTGAGCTTCGGCCGCTACGTATACTACGTCAACCTGTTCTTCTACCTGCTCTTCCTGGCCTTCCTCACCGGCTACATCCTGACAACGCCCGCGCCGGGCAAGGGCCCCGAAGAGAAGGACCCCCCGAAGAAGGGCAGCGCAGAAGACGCCGGCGCTACCACCCCGAGTGCCACCGAACCGACGTGAGTATACCCGCTGTTCGGACCTCGTCGGGGAGTTGCGGTCTGTACGGTGTTTTTCTGTCTGCCATTTCAGGACCCGCAACTCGAGCCTGCTGGATGGGGCCACCACCGCCGAGGCCCTGATGGCGCCCGTCCTGGACTGCCCCTACCCGGTGGACACGGACTTCGTGCTGCAGATGTCGCTCTTCGCCGAGATCGGGAAATACGTCATCATCGCGCTCGTCACCTTCCACCTGATGAAGGAGGTGAGGCTCGGTTTGCCATCACAATTTTATTTTTTTTACCGAAATGGCCCAAAGTTTTATATTCGAAATAGGCCAAAATGTTATTATCAAAATGCCAAAAAAAAATATTATCAAAATGCCAAAAAAAATATTATTAAAATGCCAAAAAAATTTATTATCAAAATGCCAAAAACATTTATTATGAAAATGCCAAAAGAATTTATTATCAAAATGCCAAAAAAGAATTATTATCAAAATGCCAAAAGAATTTATTATCAAAATGCCAACAAAAATTATTATCAAAATGCCAAAAAAAGAATTATTATCAAAATGCCAAAAGAATTTATTATCAAAATGCCAACAAAAATTATTATCAAAATGCCAAAAAAAGGAATTATTATCAAAATGCCAAAAAAAATTTATTATCACAATTCCAAAAAAAAGTTATTATTAAAATGCCAACAAAAATTTATTATGAAAATGCCAAAAAAAATTATTATGAAAATGCCAAAAAAAAATTATTATCAAAATGCCAAATAAGAATTATTATTAAAATGCCAAAAGAATTTATTATCAAAACGCCAAAATTATTATAGAAATAGCCCAGAATTTTATTATCAGAAAAGCTCAAATTTTGTTATTAAAATAATCCCAAATTTGTATTTTCGAAAATGTCCAACATTTGTTTATCACCATAGCTCAGAATTTTAAAACTAAAATTGGTCAGATTGTAGACTAGATGAATGGCAAATTTTTCTCTTTGCTAAATGTGGACATACAGTACCATCGCTTTGTTGCTGTTTTTATTTACGAAAAAAGAATTAAGACTAGGAGAACAGGAAATAAAAATATCTAAATTTGTTAAATGGACAAACAATACAATTGTTGCTTTTTATTACAAAGCAACAATATTGCTATAATTATCCCAAATTTGTATTTTCGAGATGGTCCAAAATTTCATTATTAATATTGGTCAAATTTTTGAGAAAATAAATGGCAGATTTTTCTCTTTGCTAAATGTGGACAAACCATCGATTTGTTGCTGTTTTTTATTTACAAAAAAATAATTAAGACTAGGAGAACAGGAAATAAATATATTTAAATTGGTTCAATGGACAAACAATACAATTGTAGCTTTTTTTTACAAAGCAGCAGTATTGTTATAATAATCCCAAATTTGTATTTTCGAAATGGTCCAAAATTTTATTATCACCATAGCCCAGAATTTTATTTCTAATAGCAAATGATTTTACGGCAAATATTTCACCGGGCTATAGAAAGTTATCTCAAAAAATAAAACTCCTCCGGTCCCTGACTACCGTCTTTTTCCATTCTACTTCCGTAGATGTTCCAGCTCTACATGATCCGGCTGAACTACCTGAACTTCGAGAACCTGATGGAGTGGGCATGCTATGTCACAGCCCTGCTGCTGGTCATCGACTTCTCCGAGTGCTCCTACCAGACCGGACTCAGAGAGGTGAGTGGTCCGCAGTGCCGCGGCAGCCGTGTTCGGCCGATGGTCAATTTGATGAAATGCGGTCGAAATTACTGTCACTGTTTTGCTGATGGCAGTAGTTGTTCAGAAATCTGGATGTCCATCAGCTTTGAACATCACTCTATCAGTATTTTAGTCATGCCGGGCCCGCAGAAGAATCTTATTACATTATTTCTCATCCGCTCTTCTCTTCGCAGCGCTGGCAGTGGCAGGTGGGTGCGTTCGCAGTTTTCCTGGCCTGGATGAACCTGGTCCTGTTCATCAGCAAGTTCCCCTACCTCGGCCTCTACGTGGTCATGTTCTTCGACGTGTTCACCACCTTCTGCAAGGTGTGCGTCGTCTTCTTCATCTTCATCCTGGCCTTCTCCTTCGGCTTCCACACCGTCATGTACTACCAGGTATGGATCGGCTCTTCTCCCTCTGTTTTTTTTTTCAATTTTTTTTTCTGTTTATCGAAATTAAGTTTACGATGTCCATTCTAGCCCAAATTTACTACAAAATGTATCAAAAATAAGTCATCAATGTCCAATCTAGCCCAAATTTACTACAAAATGTATCAAAAATAAGTCATTAGTGGCCAATCTAGCCCAAATTTACTACAAAATGTATCAAAAATAAGTCATTAGTGTCCAATCTAGCCAAAATTTACTACAAAATGTATCAAAAATAAGTCATTAATCTCCAATCTACTACAAAATGTATCAAAAATTAGTCATTAATGTCCAATCTAGCCCAACTTTACTTCAAAATATTTCAAAAATAAGTCATTAATGTCCAATCTAGCCCAAATTTACTACAAAATGTATCAAAAATAAGTCATTAATGTCCAATCTAGCCCAAATTTACTACAAAATGTATCAAAAATTAGTCATTAATGCCCAATCTAGCCCAAATATACTACAAAATGTATCAAAAATAAGTCATTAATGTCCAATCTAGCCCAAATTTACTACAAAATGTATCGAAAATAAGTCAATAATGTCCAATCTAGCCCAAATATACTACAAAATGTATCAAAAATAAGTCAATAATGTCCAATCTAGCCCAAATTTACTACAAAATGTATCAAAAATAAATCATTAATGTCCATTCTAGCCCAAATTTACTACAAAATGTATCAAAAATAAGTCATTAATGTCCAATCTAGCCCAAATTTACTACAAAATTAAGTCAAATTAGGTCAATAATGACCAATTTAGCCCAACATTTTTTTTATTGACTCATTTTTTCGTCTTTCGCAAGGAACCCTACAACACGGCAGCCAAGTCCATCGTGCGCACCATGGTCATGATGCTCGGCGAGTTCCAGTTTGATGATCTCTTCGCCGACGACATCTTGCGCTACCCCGTCCCGTCCTACTTCTTCTTCATCGCGCTGTAAGTAGAGGTTCCACTTGCTGAAAAAGCAGCTGAGATTGTTTCATCGGTGCAAAACGTGGTTAACAGCTCAAGAAGCACCCGCGAGGACTTTTTGCACTTTTTATAATACGCTCTCCACTTTGACCGCTGTATTGTCCTCGAACCGTACTCGACCAAATTCAATGATCGATGAGTTTTTCCGACTTCTGCAGGCTCAGAAATTTGCGGCCAAAGTGAAGACAGCGTATACGATAAGATGTCCGGAAAGTACTCGCGCTTGCTTCTAATGTCGCTCGCTACGTTGGGTGCTGCCGAAACAGAATGCTGAACCAAAACTGACATGCGATTGTCATGACGAAAAATGTCAGGAAACCATTTACGGTGAATTTGTTGTGAACAAATCCGGCAAATTAATGCCTTCCTCAGGTGCGGGGGTATCTGAACGTAAGAAATAGCAAGAAACAAAAGTCGAAAATTTATACACCGTACATCAAATTGGCACGGTAGCGTCTAAATAATAATAATATAATAATAATAATATAACATTTATTCCACGTATGGTAAAGGGAATTGATTGGGTTTGGTGCAAACACTTATAAGCATCCCGACAGAAAGTACGAGTCACACATTTTTTTTAAAAATCGAGCAAGTTGAGATTCCGCAAGTTGGATTTTAGCTCTCGCATGCTGGTGGACATGACAACTTTTGAGGGAAGACGGTTCCAGGTGCGTCCCGTTGTATTAATTAACAAAATACATTCCTATAAGGACAAATATTTAGCGGATCGGATAATTCATTTTTACCTGGAGAGTAACAGAACGACTGCCTTAATTTATGACCGATAACGATAAGTAAATGTAGAAAACAAGGTGCAATGGTGGATTGAAATTGAAAACAGTTACCCAGATTAGGTGCGGTAGTGGTTTCGGTGGAGTACGCCCGATAACATAAAGCCAAGGATTCCTTAGTGATTTCCATGCTGGTGGCATAGCATGAGAAACATTAGGAAACAGAAAGTTGACTGCTGTTTTTTTTTTCTTACAGGATCGTTCTGATTTGCCTGATAACGATGAACCTGCTGGTCGGCCTGGCCGTCGACGACATCAAGTCGGTGCAGGCGCAGGCCAGCCTCAAGCGACTAGCCATGCAGGTCGGTTGAAAGTGTCCTTTGACACTGGAGGTCTGGGTTTGTTCTTCTCAGAACTTTAATTCAATTCAATTCAATTCAACTCAGTACCCTACTAGCAGCACGTAATGTGCCATGTGGTAGGGGGGTGTAATCCATCAGCCCGATATTATTCGGTAATTGCCACATCAATGGTTTGGACACCAACATCATTGTAAAACTGAATTTCGTGCGGCTTAAAGCTGTCCTTTGGAAGAGCGTTCCGACGTAGAATGGCGTGCAAGAAAAAAGACAAATTGTACGGATCCGAATGTGCTCGGAGTTCCGTAGGGGGATTGGAACGGCAGTTCCTATCGCCTCGCTGGTTGCGTTTGACAATTCCCTCCACCAAATTACAATTACTTGATAAGGTAAATTTTTCAGAGCCCCATGCTTTGAGCCTCCCGGCTTGATCGCAAGGTCTCCCATTGTAGATCCTTGATCATTTGGGTGACGCTCTCAAAGCTGTTGAATTATGCAGGGGTGATAATTGATGTTAATAAAGCAACGCCTTTGTTAACATATTACAAGTTGAAAGAACAGCAAAATAATGGTGTAACAAACATGTACGTCATGTTGTAAAAGAGGAAGAGAAAAGAGCAACAACAAACAAAGAAAGCTAGCTACTGTACACCAGCGCCATCTACTGAGCACCAGTAAAGTTAAGAGGAAATAAAGGCGGGGAATTGATGTTAATAAAGCAACGCCTTTGTTAACATATTACAAGTTGAAAGAACAGCAAAATAATGGTGTAACAAACATGTACGCCGTGTTGTAAAAGAGGGAGAGAAAAGAGCAACAACAAACAAAGAAAGCTACTGTAGCGCCATCTACTGAGCACCAGTAAAGTTAAGAGGAAATAAAGGCGGGGAATACGAGTGGGGAGGCGGCTGCTCCAACAAAAGTTGACTTGCAGAATTTGTGAGATGGATGCCTTTCGGCCCCGACCGCCTTCGCAAAAGTTTGCCGTGGCACCTCTGGAAATACAGACTCAAAACCGAATCCAAACCGGATGTTTTCTGCCGTTGGCACCAAATATATAGCCAACAAAATAACAGCCCTATGACTTTTACCTGCAATAAACAGACTCAAACTAGTCTCTCTCTCCAGGTGGAGCTGGTGCTGAACGTGGAGAGCGTGCTGCCGAAGATGCTGCAGGAGCGCTTCGTGATCCGCGAGCGCTCCTTCATGCCCAACCGGCGCAAGAACAGCCTGATGACCAAGGTGTTCGACGCGGTGAACAACACGCAGGCCCTCAACGAGGCCCTGGCCTCGCCGGAAAAGGTACTCTCCTCCAACTCCGTGGTGTACCGCTGCAAACTGGTAAGCTTTCAATGTCCGTAAGTCCTCGCTGCCCTCCCTGTCAGCACCCCGAAGGATTGGAGCCAACACGATAGCCCGCAGTGGCCATGCCGGCCGAGATTCAAAAAGTGACTGCGGTGAAAATTTTGCTACAAAAATATCAGCGTTCGGAAGATGAAACGAAGAAGGTGCCCCTTTGTGCCGTCTCGGTCTTCGTTGGCTTTTGTCCGTTATGTCTCGAGTCGCTGTTTTCTGGTTTTGTCTCGTGGCCCGTGGTCAATGATCGTGCTCTTCGTGCGCTCTCGCTTCGATGTCGCTGCCCTCGTCCCGATCCAATACCGTGTTTCCCCGAAAAAAAGACTGTGTTTTATGTTAAGTTTTGCCCCAAAATGAACATTAGGGCTTATTTCCAGGGGTTTTTGTCATTTTTTCATGTACCAAAATCTGCAGCAGGCACAAAAAGTATGGAAACAGTATAATAATTGCCGTTCAAGAGTAACTGAACAGGAGTACGTGCTTCGGAGTACATATGTTGTAATGCTTGCAATGCGTAGTTCATGTATCGACTGTAAGGAAAACAGTAAATTTTCTGCTTTTTGAAGCGCTTGTTTTATTTAGCGGTTGTTTATTCGCTGTTGTTACATTAGTTATGCAATGTAAGCAGTTACGACGTATGCGCAAGGAAACACATACGCCTTCTCATTTACAGCAATTATACTGCCAAAAATCATGCTAGGACTTATTTCATGGTTGTCTTAATTTCGTGGAAACATGGAGGTTGCATTTTTCCACCGCCCCGATCAACCGGCATCGTTAACTTTTCATTTTCCGCGCAGAGTGAAGTGGAGCGCATCCTGGAGCAGCAGGAGATGCTGCTGAACCGCACCCTAAGCACGGAGACCGCCATGGCCGCGCTGCAGACGGACAACCGCAAGCTGCACAACCTGCTGACCACGCTGCTGCACCACCAGGGCGTGCGCTGGGAGGAGGAGGACAAGGTCACGTAGCGACAGGATCCACCGCACGCTGTACATATGTAAATACCCCCCGTTAACTCATTTTTCCAAGCTGCGATTAAAAGATGGTCACTTTTACCACATTGCCGTTTGTGCGTCGATGCGAACAAGCGGTCTCTTGCACAGGCACGCGCAAGGACGGAGTCCGGCGGCGCAGATGGCCTTGCTTCATGTCCGCTTCGTAGTTGGCTCGTATCATGCATTTTTGAATGCAAAATGGCCAATTCAATTCAATTCAACTCAGTACCCTACTAGCAGCACGTGATGTGCCATGGACACCAACATCATTGTAAAATTGAATTTCGTGCAGCTTAACTCGCTACGACAATGGCCGCTTCTCAATATTGGTTAATAATGACCGCAGAGGCCGCATTGGCCGCAGAGGAACGCAACGGCAAAAAAATCATCAAAATCGTTTTTTATGTTTCCTGGCGTAGCCAACAAAGCGGACACGAAGTGCTAAATGAGCAAAGACTAGCTGTCTGCCAATCACAGCAATTTTAAAACATGCAGTTTTGACAGTCCGTATTTCACTACCTGTTGAAAATGGCCGCAAGGCAGACAATGTAGCGTAAATAGAGAAAACAGTTTCCTTTTATTCCATGCGTATCAGCAAATTCAAACATGAAGAGCAAAATGAGCGAAAGCCAAGTAATTTAAAAACACGACCGACCGAATGCTCGTGAAGGCGGCAAATAGTAAAGACTGTCGGTTTTATTGGCTTTCGAGTACATGGTCCTCGTAAGAAAAAAGTCGCCTGTCAAATTACGGTTGCGCGGATGTGGAAGACGAGGGTCGGGCTTCAGGCCGTGGCGAATTGCGTGGCACGCTCGCTCAGCAGCTCCTCCATTATGGTTAGACTCTGAAATTTGGCAACGCGAGGTCATTTAATCCGCTATCAATATTTATAGTCCGTCCAAGGAAAGAATATACTACAAGCGGATCGCTCCTCTTTCCTTGGACGGACTATAACGTAACTCTGCGAATCCATGCGCCTCACCTTCTGCATTCCTCTCCTGATGAACTTTTCAGCGAAGAGCTCGATGATGCGGCCGAACGGCCCCAGCCCACGCACGTCGATCATGCCCTGCTGCTCGAACAGCGTCCTGCGGATAAGCAAAGTAGAGTTTTTGGAGACTTCGGCGCGGCTTCAGAGACAGAGGCGGCGGAGACTCACCAGTGCGGATTGTCCCGCAGCGGCCGGAACACCGACTCCTCCCACATGTGGGCGTAGTCCGACCACGTGATGTTGCGGCTCTTCAGGGTCAGCGTCCGCCGGCCCCGGTCCAGCCAGGCCTCCTCCTCGATGTAGATGTGGGCAACGTTAAGAGCACTGATCTGATCAGGAACCAGAGACGGTAAGTGACTTTTTACCAGGAACCTTATCCGCGAAGAAATGAGGAGCTGACGAGTCTCGAGATATGGTGGCGAGCGGAGTCGACGCGCAAACCTCAACGTCTCGCTGTTCATCAACTCCTCTTTCACGAATAGGACCCCGGTCGTGCGACCAACCCGCATGGACCTAGTTTCTTGCATGTTCTTCTATTTATTCGTTTTTATGGCGTAAAACAGTTTCGTCACTTCTCACCCATTGCGGTGATACAACCCGGTTTGGTTTTAATCCAAAAAAATTTTTAATGCAATGTCGCATGGATAGTTTTGTTTAAATTGCATCGGGTTGACCTGAAGAATCCTCTTGGATGCGGGTGAAACGTTGTTTTAGATTGAAAACGAAATGAAATGTCTAACTGATTTCGTGGTGACGGTCACATACGATGTCTAAGGCCGGCTGCATACTAGCGTTGTTTTACGGTGCATTAATGCACCGTTGGACGGGCGGGCACGCAGCATCCATTATCCAATGCAGACGTGCAGTGGAGAAACGCGCGTTTTGCAGACGGATAATTACGGCGCTTCTTCTACCAGCCTTCTTTATGCAAGCGTAAGCTAAGGCGCTTTAGTCTATGGCCTTACAGGACGTACGTTTTTTCAGTTACAGCGGTTTTTCGACGTGCGTTCGTCCTAGCCATTATCGCCAATGGCCGCATGCAAGTGTGTGCGTCAGCCGGACTGCGGTGCCGCAGCGTCGTTGATTTGACGTGGGTGTTCTGCTAGAACGCGCGTCCTGTAAGGCCATAGACTAAAGCGCCTTAGCTTACGCTTTCATTAAAGAAGGCTGGTAGTAGAAGCACCGTGATTATCCATCTGCAAAACGCGCGTTTATCCACCGCGCGTCTGCATTGGATAATGGATGCTGCGTCACCGTGCGCACCGTAAAACAACGCTCGTCTGCAGCCGGCCTAAGCTGAAGTTGGCGCGGACCTACCCTGCGTAACATGTTCGGCACGACGTTCAAGCAGGTGGCCACGCGTCGGTGGTACTCCACACCCGGTTTTTCTGAAAAAAGATCGGTTGGTTTAAAATTTCAGTTTCTGATGCTCAACGTTAGTTCTGACTTTCAAGCTCGGCTCGCCTTCGGTCTTCTCCAGCGTGTCCAGGCGAATCACGTTGTTCTCCTTGTCAGTCGGATACTGCGACCGGAGAGAGAAAAAATCAGCGGCTTGTACAAATTCTCACTGCTGGGCATCTGTTTTTTGGCAATGGACTGTCAACTCAGGTTTATTTTTTGAAAAATTTGCTTTCAGATGACCCCCTGACCCAACGGGCATCGTGAAAATACACAGACTGAATTTTACGGGACGACCTACGGCGTAGCTAAGAAACTATTAAACGTGAAAGTTAACATCATTTTGGTTGGGTTTATTGGGGGCACATCTTCTTGGGTTGCAAATCAATCCTCGGAGCGGTGACCGGCATTATGATCGAATAATTTGTTTATTCACGGTCAATGGTGAGAAACAATGTGCACAACGTTTCGAGAAATGAATCTCGTCATCAGGTGCTAAAACTGAACATTTTTTTTTGTTATAAACAATTAGAATACAATAGGTGCGTGAGCACCAAAAGGAGTGCTAAGTTTTGTTAGATATTGAAAGTAAAAATAAAATATAAAAATATAAGGGTCAACATTTGAACAACATTTTTAATCCTCTTGGTCGGCATAGTATTAAGTAGATAGAATGTAGATCGACCTTAACCTCCCATAGGGTAGG